>JABSTT010002674.1:0-38372 GCA_013339685.2 Hyalomma asiaticum | reverse complement strand
ACTCACCTAAAATGAATACCTGACTCTCCCTGTTAGTAGTCTTGTGACAACACATAAAGAGTCTCTTGACTCAGTTACAGTAGTTATTTTGCAGAGTCGTTTGACCCATTTGGTATGACTACCTTGCTCTATCTTTATAAGAGTCGAGTAACTCTCAGCAGTGGTCGTGCAATCCTTTGGACAAGAGTCCTAGCACTCTTCATAAGAGATGCAAGTGACTCTCTCAGCAGTGGTCACACGATCCTTTGGACAAGAGTCCTAGCACTCTTCGCAAGAGTCAAGTGACTCTCTCAGCAGTGGTCACATGATCCTTTAGACAAGAGTCCTACCACCCTTCGCAAGAGAGTCAGTGTACACTCTCGCAGCGCCGTGACTCTCCTGCAGAAAAGAGAGTTGACGGGTATCTTCAAAGAGAGTCATATATGTGGCAAGCCCCGACTCTCCTAAAAGAGTAAGGTATACCATCTTTTTTCTTAGAGTGTGCTCATCCGCTGCATCCAGTTCGACGATGCCTGCTTTCTGAGTGCTTCGACCAGCACTTTGAAGAGGGTTCCCTACCCGTGTGCTATGGGTACGGCGTAGACGGCCACATGGGCAGATATCGTAATCCTCGCCGGCCACCAACGTATGACCGATCAGTGATGTCTAGCTGAACGATGACATTACTTGATAAAGGAGGAACCATTTGAGTGATGAGACTTGCGTGCAAATACTTCCTTGGAAGAAAAGTGATGTTTTGTTGGGACCCAGCAAACAGGTTTCACGAGGTTCGGAAGGCCAAAATTTATGGCAAAGTTCACAGTACGGCCTCAAGCTACGCATGAAGTGATCCCTGGTCTCGGTTTTCTTGAGCTATGAGGAGCCAATCTCAACCGCCGGATGTGTAAAGTTACTGTAGACTCAAGCCTTCAGCTCCAGAAGGGTGCCCTTTGTATGTTCGTGGATACAACTGTGCCACTGTTAGGTGCCAATTGTGTCCCAGTTAGTTATATGCTTGTTACTCATCAAACATTCGATGCTGTGGTGGATCCCGTTCATTTGAGTTACATCAGTGAGAATGTTCTGGTACCCTATTGTATGTTGTAGGTCGTTCCCGGGCATTTTTGCACATGGGGAATCAGCTGCTGCAATGAACCTACGATAGCGCGGGATGGCGTAGGACTTGCGGCGTTTCGGGAAGACCCAGTTTTGTCTCTGGCCATTGTCTCTGAAGCTACTGATTCCTTGGACAAGCCTCATTCCTTGATGTGTAAGCTGTGGACTACACCTTCATGTCTCCGATTGAAATATCCCGTAGCACAAGCGAACATCAAGAGATGGCAAAGATTCCACAGAAACATTCAGGTGTGTTTGACCTTTCCCAACAAGAAGTTCAAGTATCACTTCCACCCTCTCGTGTACAACACCGCATAGGTACGGAATCCAAACTACGTTTGCGACCGAAGTCATACAGATTGTCAGCTTCGGAGCGCAAAGTGCTCATTGAAGAAGTGGGCGAGATGCTGAAGGAGAATGCAATCCGAGATACTCAAGCAGTGCGCGGGCTGACCCAGTAATTATCGTTAAAATGAAAGATGGCAGATGGTGTTCTTGCATTCATTACCACCGCCTCAACGCAATCACGAAAAAAAAATGTTTATGCTCTTTTAAGATTGAGGATGCCATAGACTGTGTCTCATCAGGCTCCTACTTTTCAAGTGTTGAATTGAGGTTTGAGTACTAGCAGATTCACATGCACAAGGACGACCCCCCCCCCCCCCCCCAAAAAAAAAAACACGGCATTCTTTCAGCCTGACCGATTCTTCCAGTTTAACGTGATGCCTGTCAGGCCCTGTAGCGCGCCCGCCACACTTGATCGCTTCGTGAATAGCATTGTGCCTGGTTTGATCCGGGAACTCTGCATGTGCTACTTAGCTCATGTAATGATTGTCGAGCACAGATTCATTAAGCACAATCCACGTGTCGTTATTATCTTACTCTGGCCAGGCAAGGCGTGGTTGGTGCTGAACTCAAGGAAATGCCATTTTGGTGACATTCAAGCATTGCTTCTATGTAGTCTACTGGAAAAACAAGGAATAAGACAGGATCGAACTAAAACAGTGGCGGTTGAGTCACTTAAAAGGCCCCGCTCAATAATAGAGCTACGCAGCTTTCTCCTCATATGTTCATGCTTAAGGTGATTTATTCCCTCGTTCACTAACATCGCGCATCCGCTCGGCGCAGGCTTCAAAAAGGGGCCCAGATTGACAGCATCACAGCATGTGCGCCCACTTTTTGTGCTCTCAAGTTCGTCTTGTCACCCATCCACATCGACATTATTACCCATAGGCTCCGACAGGAGTGTTCACGTACGCCAATGGCGTTGGTATCGGCGCCATTCAACGACGCATTCTTAAAAACGCATAGTAACACACGAGTGCTGCTCCCTCACCAATTCCACACGCAGCCACCAGATTACAAAACAGCAGTGTCTCGCGGTGATATTCGCAGTGCAACGCTTCCGGTCGTATCTGTGCGGACGTCCCTTCACGGACCTCACCGTCTATCATTCTCTTTGCTGGCCGGTCGATGTGCGAAATCCATCTCGCAGACATACACTGTGGACGCTGCGTCTTCTGGAATATATCTTCACGGACACTTGTCAAAGTGGTCGAGAACACGCTGACGCAGACTTCTTCCAGCTAGTGCTGCTGCCCATGAAGGAGTGGGATGCTGACAACTCTGACAATCAGGTCGCCTCTTCTTTTCCACGGTTTCCTGAGGTGCATGCGTTAAAGAACGAGGAGTAACATGAGCCTACTCTGTAGAATCTGCTAACTTCTGGTAGGAAATCAATCCCTAATAGTGCCTTCATGCACGGAGGCCTGATCTACAAAAAGAACTATGCTACAACAGGCTGACGTTATCTCATGGTGGTCCCGGAAAGTCTGCCCACTTCCGTCCAGGTAGCTGTTCAGGGCAACCCAACCTCCAGTCATCTAGGACCCAAGAAAACTCTGCCGTTTTCAATACAGGTTCTGTTAGCCCAAAACACGTCAGATTATGGAACAATGTGTGTCTATCTGCTAACGTAAGCAGGAGCCATCGTCACGGTTACAAGAGCCCTACAAGCCGTCCTCCTGGTCGACTACACCCTGGGCCACCCCCAGACGCACCATTCCAAGAAGTTGGTAACGCCCTCCTTGGCCGCTTTCCAAGGACCCTAATGGAACTCATTGGATAGTCGTATGCGCCGATAACCTGACACGCTACTATGATACCGCTGCCATACCACACCTACTTTGTGATTTCGCGACATGGCGTCCCTAAAGTTGCTATCACCGATCATGGGCTACAGATCGCTCCAGATATGGTCGATAAGGAGCTTCGTCAATGAAATTCAACTTTTCGACACGGCCTGAGATATCGCCTCCCCCCCCAAAAAAAAATAAAAAGGAAAACGGTCTCACTCAGCCCTCACAAAATTGCTATCCATGTATGCCGCTTCGGACTGCAAGAACTGCGGCAATGTCCTGCCGTTTGTAACCTATGCCTTCAACACCGCTCATTGTGAGACTACGAGATAGAGTTCCTCCTCTGTGCTGGCCCGCCACGTTATATGGTCGACAGAAAAATTCCATTTCAGGCCACGCCAATCTCTCCTTATGTCTAACTGTTTACCACGAGGAACACAGTGCATTGCTTATTTCCGCAACATTTCTTCACACGATCACCCCATAGCATTCCTCGATCACTTACCTAAGCAAGTCACATCTAGCCCTGGTGATTGCATCGCTCTCTACGCCAACTAAAAAAAAGAGGGATATGTGGAAAGCTGCAGGCGCATAATGTTAGACCTTATGTAGTTATAGGCCGCAAAGCCGAACTGACGAACAGCATCGCGCGCCTCTGTGCTAATGGCCGACGTTCTCAAAAGACAGAACGATTTGGCCAAGACACGCATCTTATATCGTGTAATCAAAACACTTAATTGGAAGGCTTGTCGAAAGAAGGGAATCACGTCCAGTCAAAGTTATGTGCCTCACGACGTGAGTGAAATCACAACCTACAGTCAGATTACAAAGCTGCAAGCAAACAAATGGCGACAATCACGAGCACGCCAGAAGTTGATTACTACGTACTTCACCTATGGGAGGCTGGAAGAGCTCTCGTCAAACGGTCGAGGAGACTGTGGCACAACCGCAAGCTAAAGCAATGGATCGCATGGATCACGCTTGAAGCGGAAGGATGCGCTGCTACCCAAACAACAGTTGGCATAACGTCTGCAACCGCCTCAACGGTACGCTGAGAACATCTAAAACATCGTCGCTTTTGCGAGCACTACTCAATCCACCAAACACGAAAAACCGCATCTTCCCGAAGGGGACCCTGAGGTGATGCGAAGAATCGGGGGGGGGGGGGGGGGTTCCGTTGTTTTAATTGCGTAGACGAAGGTGAAACGGTCCCTATCGATCTGCATCTAGGACTTGAGGTGTGCACTTTGCTTTGATGAGGATGGCTTTGTGGTCGCTGATGTGAACCATGAGGGGATCTTGGTGCATTGGGTGGATCTTTAAATTGGTGAAGAAGTGATCAATACATGTGTCGTCAATGGTAGTTGGCTGTTGTTTTCAGTCGTCGTGTGATATCTGTTGCAGCGAGTGGTGTGATGACATGTACTCGACTGTCCAATCGCTCTTCATGACGTTGACATTACAGTCGCCAATGAGCATGAAAGGATGTGTGTCTGCGTATTTATTTTGGTAGTCACCCATGGCTTCGTCGATGTACGTCTCCACGGCTGTGCGCGAGAGGTTGGGTGCAAGGTACGTTGTAAGGACGTTAACGCCGTAGACGGTAACGGCACAATGCTCGCCGTTGCTATGCAGGTCAGCAGTGGGGCGCAGTTGTAGGTCCCTCGCGTTGACGGAACATCGCCGGATCATCAGATTTCATCGGAAGCATCAACGGAGTCAAGCGGAGTGAACCGAAGCAAGCGCTGAATTGGACGCGCGCAGCGCTCTACCCGCTTTATATTCACACTTGCAGGAGAGGAGACTAGAGGAGCAGAGTAGCGCATGCGCCGCGAGAGCAGAAGCGAGACCGCAAAAGAAGCACAAGCAGGTGGTAGGAGAGAAGTGGAGAGTAACGCGCAGCTGTTGGAAAGAGGGAAGGAGGAAGTTGCGCATGCGCAGTGTGAGTGCGGACGCCGACGCCGCGGGACATGCCCCCGCTAAAAAATGCTTCGCATTTAAAACTCACACCTCTAAACACCATTCGCAGCATTCTTCATAAGGAACAAATGGATGACGGCGCCCTACTCTGAACACTGCAGCAGAAATACGTAGCTACTGGCCCTTCACCGGAGTACAGAGACTAGCCATACCAGGAAGTAACGGGGCTGGACGCAGACGTCACAGAGCCAGTAGTGAGGGCTGCCCTACTTGGCACAAGGTGAAACAACACTCAGCGAGGACGACATCCATTGCACACTAGTACGCAGTCTCGACGACCAGGCCATCCAGGAGCTCACTAATCCCCGCAATAAACATCGTAAAAATGGAGCACTCCCTCACAAATGTCGGCACGCTGATATCACATTATTTTGAAAAACTGGCAAGCCCTTGTCTCTTCAATATCTCCAACCGATATGTTTCACTTCATCTGTCAGGAAGCTCTTCGAGCATGCTGTTCTTATGCGCCTCCAGGACTACCTTGAGGCGACAGTTTTTGCCTAACGCCATGTTTGGCTGCCGCAACAATGCCTACAAAATACATACTTATACAACTTATGGAAGAAGTTATGGATGGCCCAAGTGCGCCACATACGAGGGAAATTTGGGCCTAGGATCTCAGGGGGGCGTTCGATAGTCTCACATGGCCTCACATTAAAAACCTTGCCTCCTCCCGAAGTGGTAAGTGCCCTTCTTATCGCTCGGGCCTTCTTATCTGACCGAACGGCAAGCATTGGCCTTTGAAAAATTCGGTCACACACACTAAAGCTTTCTGGCAGAGGTACTCCGTAGGGTTCACTTCTCTCGCCTACACTATTCAACCTGGCCATGGCAAAGCTTCCACCGCTCCTGGAACGACTTGCGAATGTGCAGCACGTGCTGTACGGCTATGACCTCATAATCTGGGTGACAAAAGGGTCGTACGGCGCCGCTCAAGACTAACTACAGGTACCCGTATGTGTAGTTCAATGGTACGCCATTGCCGGAGGACTCACCTGTGCAGCTGAGAAATAGAACTTCTGCTCATGTTTAAAAAACGGAAAAAGACCGAGAAACCGCTACACGCGATCTTGCATCTGAATGCGACCAAACTGCAAGGATAGATAGATCCGCATGCTAGGGTTCCACATCCAACACAGTGACAAGGCCAGATATAGCGTCAACTGCTGCAGCAACAAGTTGCTCAAGTAGCACACATGATAAGGCGCATTACCACCAACAGACACGGGCTTCCCGAACAAGTCACTCTCCGAAATATGCAAGCTCTGGTGATTAGTAATCTCACCTACCTCGTACCCTACCACGACTTTACTCAAACCGAGACGAGCAGCATGGGCGCCCTCCGCAAGGTTCTAAAGGTGGCTCTAGGGCTGCCCCATACTCCGTCAACGCAGCTGCTAGCTACTGCGGCGTGGGGTGCACAGCACCATCCGAGGACTTGTGGAAGCCGTCCTCAACATTCAAATTCAGCGCTACCAATGGACAAGATAGGGTACTCATATTCTCTCCCGGTTGTGATACACCATGACGAGCAAGGCGCTACAAAAATGAAAGAACCTTGGACTTCAGGTTCGAAGCAAAGTTCAGGTGGCCCGGATTCCACGCAATCTGCACCCTTACCGTTATAAAGGCAGGCGACGTCCAAGGGTTCAGTCTTTTATACTTGCTCCAGGCGACGGTACATTTGATACGCTGGTCGTATCTGCAGACGTGGCATTGTACCCACAAAGAGAGGCCAAGTATCTTGTCGTAAGAGACAACACTAGCACTCTGAACGTTTCAGACATGCTTAAAACTAACAACAGTGTCACGGCGGAAGAGGCAGCAGGCGCCCTGGCTATTGTCGATGCTTTTCTCGTACCAGGACGAGACGAACCTGTCACAGTGGTCACTGACTCGCGAACGCTCTTCAGGAGCATCGCAAAAGGAATGGCGCCACTGCACACACACTAGTCTCTCATCTTGACATCCCTCTATTTTACACAGGGACCGTATCGTTTGTACACCGGCACACGCGTCTCTTCATGGCAATTAGCGCGCTCATAAGGTAGCCCGAGAGCTGACATACAGGGCGCCCTCGGAGGAGCTGCCCAATCCAGACAACGCACCAAAGAGCCATTGAACTAAATTGATACACTAGACCACTACAGACAAATCCAGCGGTATTTTCCCCACCCCACCAGTCCCTTAACCGGGCGGGAGCTGTCGTGTGCCGGCAACGACAGATTAATTCCTTTCCCTCTCTTTTCAACGAACACCTCTTCCATCCAACACAATATACCTCATACTCTCCGTACTGTGGAGCACAACCCACAGTATAACACTGCGGATGCAAATGTCCATATCCACTGGGTTGTTTCCCTATTCCTTCACCCTCATATTCCTCCTGGGAGACTGTGCTGACCAGCTGAGCTCCTGCGGGGCTGTAGCTGAGCTGAGCGTTTAAAAATACATCCACACGAGCTCAGCAGGAGCTGAGCTGGTGTGGAGGTATTTTGTAAGAGTTATAAGTGCAGCCCACAACTGTGTGCATATCGGGTATGTTCAATAGTAGCAGTGGGGAAACGGGTGATTGTAGGAGGAGAAAAAGAGGCGTTCACTGAGATGTTATACCATTGCGAAATTTATAATTGGTTCAGGATGGTTCTGTTAAAAAATTGGTAAACTTTACTATTAAATTCATTCAGATCATTCGATTCTGATTGAAATTTCAGAATACTTCTGAAGTCACTCTTCATCCTTTTCGCATCTCGGGCAATCCCCTTGGATGGGTATGTGTCAAAGTAAAGTCTACTACAACAACAGCTACCTAAAAACCTTTGTGGGCGCTCAAAACCGTCGAGGGCGCCTGCACGTCACGTCTCAATAAACCCTCTCGTGGACGTAACAGTGCTCGTAACAACTTTGCAAGAACTTCGATTATGGGAAACGTGCGGTGAAATGTGATTTTTGTTACAGTTGAAGAGGATGACTTGTTTCTTCAGGCGACCGGCTCTTGGTTCGCAAACACGAAGTATCTGCACTCAGCGTGCTCAGAAGGTATGTAAAGACATCGTAGCACTTCGCTTCAAAAAGAGAAATGATGCTTTATCAAGAAGAACGCCAAGCTGTAGACGCTTGCCTTCGATGGTTACAATCAGCACGAATCTAGGTATAACAGATGCCATTTCAGGCACTATTACTTTAGAAACTATGAGGAGTAAGATTGGTTAAAGCCATGTGGTAGTGAATGAATGCATATCCTTATGATCATACAGATCCCACGCCTTGTGTAAATCGGCGTCATGGGAAGCAGTGAGAGACAAAATGACCTAGGACGAGTTGTGTAGCATTCAGCGACATGTCGCGAATATAATGAACGTCTTTGTGAAGCGTGAATGAGTGGGTGTACGCTTTACGTGGGCTAACGAGCAATGTCGATACCACCATGGCGACTGAATGGTAGCTCATGGCAGAACGTAACGTTGGCACTCTCGTTGGTACACACCAGAGGTACTCCATGTGTCATAGAGGAATGCACACAGCGGTGTATTGATGCGCGTATTATAAGCCTCGGTGGCTGAAGTATTTCTACAGGATCGACTAAAATTGGACAAAAGGACACCGAGTAACAGTAGAACACGTATATTGTTATTACTTCGCTGTAATAGTGCTTTAGAAGCGCTATTCATTAGAAGCTCAAGAGACGTTACACAAGCACATTCATCACAACTTCTGGTGCAATGGGCTTACTTATATGATAGGAGCAGTCGTATCCTAGCGGTAGCGTGCTTACTTGGCGCCTCGAGAGCCCGGGTTCCATGCGCACCTATCTCTTGGTATGTTGCTTTAGGAGATAACTTCGCATTCGTGTGTATCGCTGTGTTGGCTGTGTCTACATTCAGTCGCAAGCTACGACGAACTGTGTCAATTTCTAGTTTATAATTGTGTTGTTATCATATGCTAGATGTCTACTCTAGCTGGCCCTTGTTTAGCACTACCTGCATAAATGGAACAGCCCAACGAGCCGTGCACTACAGGCATGAATCGGACGTCATTGTCGCATCATTGATCATGACGTACGTGACCAGTATATTATCTTGATGATATGAAAATCAACAATTCATACTTGTTATACATTCCTATCCTAAACTCTAAATTTTGATGTATACCGGGCGAACGGAACGGCGAGGAGAGAACCGAGACGTTGCCGGGTGGATAGATAGATAGATAGATAGATAGATAGATAGATAGATAGATAGATAGATAGATAGATAGATAGATAGATAGATAGATACGGTAAAAGTGGTTCAAGTGCACCAAAAATGCTTACTAATTTGAGAATGCCCCAATGGACAATGGCACGTTTCTCTACAGGTTAATCCAGAAGATTTTGTGAGAACCAACCTCTATATTTTTCATTTAGTTTGATGAATGCGTACGAGGGGGCGGGTCTTACCGTTACGCTACCGCTGAGGACCGTCTCCATAAAGTTAAACCCGTCGTCGGCCGTCGTACCACAAAAGCACATTGCACAGCACTTTCTGATTTCGCCGCGCAGGATACATGGCTGTCAGTCAATTGTGAGGAGGATTCAAACCCACGTCCTCCGCGTGGATTCGAACCCACACCCTCTGCGTGGCAGTCAATGAGCTACGCCATTGACTGCCACGCAGAGGGTGTGGGTTCGGGTTTGGGTTAGGTTAGGTTAGAGGGTGTGGGTTTTTTTCATACATGGTATTTATTACAATGCGCTAAGAAAATCGCAAATTGCATAAGACACTGTTTTTTGCAGTGACCTAGCGACAATAATCGCACAAACACTCCAAATGACATTTGAAGCGGCATTAGCCTTCCGCTAGGAGAGGCGCAACATCCTAGGGGGGAAGAAGAGGACGTTGAAGAAAAGAGGCAGGCATTAAAGGTTGACGCACGTTCCAATGCAGTGTATTCTATTGTGTCCTTGTAAATAGGAACGCTACATTATTTTGGTGCAGCCGACAATCGACTACAAGATGTGGGTGACCTTCTTCCTTGACGAGGCCTCCGCGGAGGATATCATCTTTACGAAATACCAAGCTCAAGATGAACAGGCGGTGGAACTACCTCGGGGACCCAACTCTGCTGAACTTGTAAATGTGGTCTTGGAGAAAGCTTCCATGGACACTCATGAACTACGTCGAAAAGGCGCTGTGAAAGTAAACCTGCGTCTACAGACTTTTGACAAGCTAGTCCTTCAGCCGATGCGTGGAAAGCACTCTGGATCACGGTCTTCAATGGACGAGGTGAACCTCATTTTGAAAGCTCTTCAGTTACAGCATGAGCAGGTTGTGCAACAGAACCAACTCGTAACGTCGCTGATAAGATCCCTAAACGCCGAAAAGCCCGTGCATAATTTTGTTGACCCTTACACGTTTGACGGCTCGTCTTCAAGCCCGACAGCTGGATAGAATTCTATGAATATGCCGCTGTGAAGAATAAGTGGCACTCTGACGACAAGATTTCTAATATGCGCACTTGAGAGGTGTTGCAAGCAAGTGGTACGAGTTGCGTGTTATTGAAGACGCTAACAACCCTTCGAATGACTGGAAGGAATCATTCTTAGCAACAATCTGGACCAATCCAGTAAAAAGATGGGACACTGCACTTAAATTCAATGTCACGCAGGGCTCCCCTCCCGAGTATTTTTTTGAGAGACACCGTCTTTTAAAACTGGCCGACCCTTTGCTGCCACCCTCTGCTGTGGTAGCCCTAATAGTGCATGGATTGCACGCCGAAGTTCGGAAGGAAGCTTTAGTATGGTCCCCTAAAACTGTAGACGGGCTTTTAGAGTGTGTTCAGGACATCCAATTGACTTCCGATGAAAAACACCCTGTAACTCCTAGCGGACGCTTCAGGTGGTCTGTCGCGGGTGGTTCAAGCTACCATGAACGAGAACGGAGCCGTCTTGTGAGCAGCGGAGAAAAGTCGGGCTGGCACGCCCGCACAGGTCGGGTGCATAACATCGATACCGACGCCGAGGATCCTTCGATGACAAAAAATAAACGAGGGTGATCAGTCCGACCCTATGACCACAGCCGAGACTGTCTGTTTAGCTCGCTCTAGCCTACTTCACATTCCTGTCAAAGTCGGCAACGGACACATGATGGCCCTGGTAGGCAGCGGTGCATCTGTGTCGATATTAAATGCCAAGCTAGAGGATGTGAGTCATATTCATGGCAGAAGAGTGCTACGAGTGCAAGGTTATGACGGAAAGCGGCATTACACAATCAGTGGGCGTCAGTAACCATCGATTTTCATGGTCACAAGATAAATTGTGAAGTATTGGGGATTGAGGGCTTGACATAAGACTTTCTCCTCGCCAGGCCAGATATAAAGAAACTCAAAATCAAGGTATACTGGGATGATGTCGTTTTAGTTGAAAGATTTCCAAGGAACGAGACACAGGAGGGTAAACAAGTTGACCTGCGAGTTGTAAAATTTGCAGCAGATATTGAAAAGGCATACCCTGAACTCGTATGTGTAGGAAACTACCCACCAGCGATGACGTCGCACAATGTCCCTTTTGAAATAACTAACAAGACCGTCATCCGCAAATCACCTTATAACATGTCAAGAGCGCGGAAGATGTGGCTGAATAAAGAACTACAGGAGATGCTGGACACTGCTTTAATTCGACCGTCTGTATCACCCTTCGCCTCTAATATAACAATAGCGCCAAAGGAAGATGGAACTTCAGACTGCACAGACTACAGGCGTCTCAATCGTCAAACCGACCTTATTCCCCATGCCAAAGATAGACACGATTATAGATGAGACAGGTGGCTGCCAACATTTTTCTCGTATTGACTTTTGCAAAGACTTCTGGCAGATTCCGCTAACCGAAGAAACAAAAATGTACACTGCTTTTATAACGCCTTTTTACCTGTACTTGTATAACAGGCTTCCGTTCGGCTGGAAGAACTCGCCGGCATGGTTCCAGAAGATTAGGAACGAAGTTCTGAAGCCTTTCCTAGGTGTATTTGGAATGTGTACATAGACGATATTATCGTTTTCTCAAAAACAGAGGCTGAGCATCAAGATCACTTGTCTCAGGTGCTAACTGTCTTGAGCACGGCGCACCTTAAAGTAAATTTTAAGAAAAGTGCCTTCTTTCAGAAAAAAGTTGTTTTCCTTGGAAGAGTCTTTGATGGAACAACCAAAAGCACTAAACAAGAGATTGTCGAGAGGATCTCCCAACTGGTTAAACCGTACGACGTACACTCATTGCGTGTGCTTATGGGATTAGCAGGACATTTCAGACCTTTCATAAAGGACTTTTCCATAAAAACAAGATGCCTCACACGCCTTACACAAAGGGAAGTTCCCTTTGAGTGGAACAATGAATGTGAGGAAGTTTACCGCGATTTGGTATATAAAATTTCTGCTGACCCTGTTCTACGGATAACTGACTTCAGTTTACCCTTTGAGCTGGATACCGACGCTTCACACTACGGGACAGGTGCGGTTTTGTACAAGAAGTGTCGTGACTCATCTGGCCGTGAAAAGCGACACGTCGTGGGGTATTACAGCTGTACCCTAAATCCATCTGAAGTTAACTACACCACTACTGAAAAGGACGCACTCGCAGTCCTTAAAGCAATTCAGTACTTCCGCACTTACCTCGAAGGCAGGAAGTTCACTTTGTTCACGGATCACCAGGCTCTCACTGATCTCTTAAATATGACTCAGCCAAAAGGACGTATTGCAAGATGGGTGAACAAATTGCAGCAGTTTGACTTCACCATCTCCCACCGTCCTGGACCTCTTTTAACTGATGCAGATGCTTTGTCGCGATTAATGATACAATCCCGCAGTGAACAACTGGACGAAATTAATGAAGTGAAATAGTGGGAAGGCACCGAACCTCTGACTTTTATTGAAGGTCTTTACCAAGTTCCCCGAACGCTGGTTCCTAAGGTTCTTTATTTGTTGCACGACAGCCCAGAGTCAGGAGGACACGATGGATTTTGGCCCACTTACAACAAACTAGTGAAGCGATTTAAGTGGCCCCGCATGAAGGAAGACGTCAGTCAGTACGTTCGTTCATGCCACATTTGTCAAGTGAATAAGGTCAAATATAAGCAGTCTACGGATGTCATGATACTTCCTTGCCACTCGAAGGTGCCTTTTGAAGTCGTTCACCTGGACTTTGCCGAACTAAATAAGAAACGAGAAGGATTCAGAAAAACGCAAGCGTTTCTTCTGGCCATAGATGAATGCATACGGATGGTCGCAGCACGCGCAGGAAGAGAAGATGCAAATAGCGTCATCGCTCTCCTCGAAGGAGATATGTTTAGGACAACGAGGACGATCGTGTGTGACAATGGTCCAGCGTTCAGGAGCGAAAGGCTAGCAAGATGGGCTCGAGAACATGATGGATCGATCAAGTTCTGCGCGCCATACCACCCCGCGGCGAACGGACTTGCAGAGCGTTCGATACGGGATGAAAAGCAGTTCATGAGGATGTACGACAATTTCCCTGTTGGATAGAAATGCTCTTTAGAAGCGGCCGTTAAGCATCATAACTGCTCCTACACCAGTGGCTTGGGATGTAGTCCACAGTTCGCTTCATCAGAAGTCCCTATTGTGCAGGCGGATCGTGAGTTGGGACTCCTAGAAAATCTCAAGACCATCGAGGAGCAGAAAGAAAAAGCGTTGGGAGGGAGGTACCGTACACGATTGAAGAGAAATTTTCACAAGAGACATAACTCGGAAATTCCAGACATCCAGGTCATTGACCTCATTCTATTTAGGAAAGGAGTGAAAGATGCGAACGCAAAATTTTACGATGCTTATTCTGTGACAAAGAGAGCCTCTCGGCAAGGAATACTGAAGACGGTTTGGTACATCGGCATGCGCGGATCAGTTGAATGTTGTTCAATTGCAAATGTTTTCAAGTATTACCCCAGGAGGGGATAGCAAAAGAAACCTGGAAGGGTGAAGTGGTATTCGCCTTCCGCTAGAAGAAAAGGCGCAACATCGTAGGGGGGAAACAAGAGGACGTTGAAGAAAAGAGGCAGGCATTAAAGATGGACGCACGTTCCAATGCAGTGTATTCTATTGTGTCCAAGAATACAAATTCATTGACGGAATGCACACAAGTGTTCCGGGGAGAGTTCAAGATGTGTTGCACAGCATGGCTGGTAGGGATGAGCACTTCACCAAGATAGGGTACCATTCAGGCCTGACGTCAAGTTCGTCGTAGATGTCCTTTAGATGCGTGGTCACTTGAACGAAATGGGTTATTGACACAGTGACTGGTTCTGCGTTGCGGTCTTGCATGCGCGTCTTCCACAAGCTATGCATTCCAATACGGAAGAACATATCAAATGGCACTTCATCCAGGGATGTTGGCATAAGGTAACGTATAGTATGCGAATTGCGTTTCTCCTAATTCAAGGACCTTCTTTTATAAACTTCATTCAGAAACATCGCCTGTGAAGGCATGGCTACACAAGAAAGGTATTTTTGTTTCTTCTGTTGACTGCCGTCTTTGTGACGTACCAGAGACAACGGAACACTGCTTTATTAACTGCAAGCCGCTATTATGTTCTGGGATATCCTTCGGCAAACTCTAAAGAAAGATTTCACTGAGGTACGCCTGTGCTTGAAAGACCATCACTAAAAGACCAAAACAGGTACAACGTCTGCCGAGGAATCGCATTAAGAAATGTAATTTTATGTGGCAGAATAATAATGCGCCACTACAAGTCGCGGAAAGTGGATGGCATAACGAGTTGGAGGAATGAGTTCAAAGAACACAGGGCTGAATGGTTTGTAGCTCTCAATTTACTACAGAGGCATCATCAAGATCATCATTACGAAACAATCTTTTTCAACTTCTCCGTCATTATTACGAACCACTGCCCTTTATTGCGTCGTATCTTGTCGTATCATATCATCATTATTAAGAAGCGCTACCTTCTCAAGCAATTTCGTCGTATCGAGCCATGCATCACGCGGCAGGCGACGTGCGCAGCCCCGACAGCAACCTGACATGGCTCTTCGATATACTTTATGGTGCCTCCTCGGAAGGTGCAGACCGCTGCTGAAGAAGCGAATCGCATAGTTACGCGCGCGGCTGCAGCAAGGCAACGTCGGGCACAACAGACAGCTGTGCATAGACAAGCCCAAACCGCAGCTCGCCTTCGACGCCGGACCGAGTGTTCCGTACATTCTCGGGAAAACGACGCCAAGAGAAAAGATGTGCACTTATACACATTTGGACGTTAGAATACCACAGAAATTATGGCGTAGTGGGTACTTCCCTACTTGGCGAAATGATAAGATGGCACAGGTGATACCTACCACCTCTATTTGCACTAGTTTCCTCAAGCATCTACAATGGTCTCTAAGAAGGTCGCTCCTCCAGCCTAGGCTGCCACTGTCCTGCGGTTCCGCGCCGGCCTGGCTCTTTTTGTGGCCTACTTGAAGGTGTGCTTTAAAGTGTGACGCGGCAGCGGGTACATCTAGATAACTTTGTCGGCGACCCTAATCTCTGATTACTGCCTCTTAGGGGCAATCGCACCGCGGTGGTGCCGTAAAATTTGTAACGTTTGTGCACAATGCGACTATGAGATACACGCGTCTGGCGCACTGCCTACTGTACACAATGTTCGTATAAGCCACACGTGATGGTAGTTCCCTAACAATAGTTTTCAATAAATGACCCTATCTTCAAATGCATCTTCAATGCTATACACGCCTTGATGTATAATGATGAAACTGAACCACAAACATCCGTTTTGGGAAGTTTCCTTCCTTGGTTTAAATACTACTACGGTGAAATTGGACGACTGAGGTGAATTGGAAGTGCAAGAAAAATTAGTGAGGCTCGAGGGTCGTGCTGCTCACAAACTTCCCCAGCCCTTCCCCTTACCTTAATTAGTCTTTACATATTTAGGCTTGTATGTGTGAGTATTGGCGAAAGTAGTTTCGTCAAAGTGATACGTTACTGAATGAGGCTTACCTTAATCGCACTTTGCTTCATTGATCTTAGTTGAATTATGCTTGGCTTAACGTAGCGTATTTAGGTCTGGCGAGATTTATTGTCCTCATCAGCAGTCCACTGCAGGGCAAAGGCCCCTTCCATAGATCTTTAATTATCCCGGTCCTGTGCTAACTTTGACCAAATGAGCCCTGCAAACTTCTTGATCTCATCTGCCCACCCAACCTTCTGCCACCCCTTGCCACACTTGCCTTCTCTAAGGGTCTTCTCTGTTTACCAACATTTATCTTGCCTTCCAGGAAATGCCCTGGCCATGCTCATTTCTTCCTAATTTCTGCTATTATATCCTTAACACGAGTTTGTTGTCTTTGGCAGTCGGCTCTCTCCTCGTACCTTAACGTTACACCTATCATTTTACGTTCCCTCCGTCGCTGCGTCGTCCTCAGTTTAAGTTAATCCGCCCAGTGAGGCTCCAAGTAGGTGAGTACCTCGAAGGTGCAGCTGTTATACACTTTCCTTTTGAAGAACAATGCTAAGCTACCATTAATTATATGAGAATGCCTGCCGCATCCACTCCACCCTACTCTTACCTTTCTAAGTAACTAATGGTTGGCATCAGGGGTCTCTAGTTTGACTAAGTAGACATATTCGCTTACCGCCTCCAGTGTCTCGCCACCTATCTCAAACCGCTGTGCCATCCCAACGTTATTGAGCATTACTTCAGTTTGCTGCTTTTAAATTTTCAGACCAACTACGCTATACGCCGTGTGCAATTCGGTAATCGTGCTGTGCAATACGTCCCCGGTTTACTCAGCATAACTAGTGTTAGCTTATTAGACGTGTCTTAGAGAGTGATAGCTTTGCTTGACTTGGTTTAGTTAGTCACAGCTTAATTATGCTCATCATGATTGGTCTTAGTTTAATTAATCTGACCTACTTTGTTCTAACATAATTAGGTTATGACCAATATTATAATATGTAAATTAGTGATGGAAGTTTGAAGCATGTAGAATAGTAGACACGAGAAAATACAGAAATAAGTACCTTCTAGTATTAAAAATTCGTCGACGATTACGATCCTTCTGAGTTAGAAATGTGTGCGGAGCTGCGGGGCTGTTTCGACTTTGCAATGTGTTCAGGCAACTAATTTCGGAGAAACATATTAGTACAGTTACAAATCATTCAATTACGACAGCGCGCCCCACAGTATCCATGAGTAAGCGGCTGAGATAATATAGTGTGATCATTAGGAAGCGCCTCCAGCTTCCCATGCCGCCATTTGTGTATGTGTGCGTGTGTGTGTGTGCATGCGCAGGTGTTACGCGTACCTGCGCGTGTTTTATTTTCGTTTACCCGTGTATGTTCTGTGATATCTGTTGGTAATCTCCTACCCACGGTAAGACATGTGATACTCTTGGCAACACCTTGTTGACGCCAACAGCGCTGCGAAACCGCAGGAATGGGCGCGCACGAGCTGCTCTTAAAATATTATCCTGAGTGTATTCTGCATTAGGCAAGTCTGTAGAAATCTTAGTAAAGAGTGCACAAGTTTCGAAATATATCACGCCAGTTTGTCGCTAGTTTAGTAGAATGTATGGCATTGGTCCTACGAAATGTTTCCGGTGCCTTTTAAGATGTGCAGGAAAAATAAGCATTTCAGAAAGCGCAATGAGTCCACGTACCTTAACCACAGTCTAAACAAAAGAACCTCAATATAGAGTGTTTCCCGCTCTTAAATGCATTTTTTTTATATTCAAGTGCGAAAATGACGGACACAACCAACAAAATTGTGCACAGAGCATTCGATGTCCAACGCAACAAATCTGTGATCTGTTACAAATGAAGACGTTTCTAAGAAAAATTTCGAATATGTAAGCTGACGGTGAAAATCAATAAAAGTCAGTAGAACGCCGCAGCAATCCTCGAATTATGCAGTAGTCATGACATTTGCATGGTAATTCAACATTCCACAAAATAGTGTTTGTGTTTTTTGAGCATGTATTGTGTTGAGCATATGTTAGTGCTGAATAATGAATATCAGCAATTTTGGCATGACACATAGTACCAAGTTGATGAAGAGCACATTGCCAGCAAGCGCTCGTTGCTTCATGCGTCAAGAATAACATTACGCGGAAAGCGAATGGTAAAACCCGTTGTAATTGCATGTTGCCTTCCCTCAGTTGGCTGCATTTATCGAGACCGCAGGATAGGTGTCCAGGAAGTTGCACTTGCCTCACCGTGCGAACGCGTACACAGGCCCAAGTCAAGCAGTTATGTCATGATCGTAAGGTAAGTCGCAAATCCGGACCACAAAGTGCTGTCACTCGCACCAAACCACAAACCTGCTGTCTCACATCATGTACGCTCAGTAAAATCTCATTTGCGGCTTCAGTCTGCTTGAAGTGTAGACCGTGTCTAATCCAAAATTAACAAGAAAGGTTCATGCCTGGCGGTATAGGGCTAATGGAGCAGGGAAATCTATGTGGCAACGGAATTTGCGGCGCCAAATCCTGGCAGGGGAGACTGTGTTCACATGCTTCTAGTGAAGACGACGGCAAACGGATAGCGGCGCGATATACTGGTCGATTGTAATTTTAGCCATGCTTGTGGTGATCTTAAATGCACTGAATAGGAAAAACGAGTAAACTCGCTTTTAGCTTTATACCTCAAAGAGATTGGATATCTTGCTATGAAATGTGCTTGTTCTATAAGAATGCCTTTGGCTTTTGTTTGGTGTAATATTTTTACTGGGGTTACCTTTTTTGCGTTTATATAAGAATAAAACTTCGGGCTGAGGAGGATAATAAATGCGGCTCTCCTCAGAAGCAAGATAGTAGAATGGGCGTTGACATTCGCACACTGATTCAACAAAGTTTTAGTAACGTCAACCAAAAAATTTTGGGTTTTCGCATTTATATGACAGGAAGAAACGATAGTGCACTCTCTTGTAAGGTACTACGCGGGAAGCTTTCCAAATATTTCTTTCTCTTCGCAATTATAATTCAAGCGTTTTTAACACTTTGAGGGTCAGACCATTTCCAAGGACTTCAGGCGCAGTTCGAGAAATTTTCACCAGAATCAGTCGCATAGTTTTGCCCCAAAAGGTGTACCAACTTCGGAAGAATTTCAAAGCAAGTGATATCGAACGGCACACATTTCTACATGTACTAAAATAGTTCAAAATAAGCCAGCGAAACACACGAGCTATTTCTTGGTATCTTCCGCGAAATCTTTCGCAATGCATCTCTTTCTTGCTGGCGCGTCGTTCCTTGCTTTCTGATGAGCTTTGGGGGCAGTTTCAACATGCTCCTTTTCATGTCAGCGCGCCGACTGCATGGAATGTACACTGCGTGATGCATATTTTAGTGGCGAAGCTCCTTAAGGTTTGGGTCTGTCCGTGTTGTAGCGCGTCCACTACTAGGAACGCGCTACTCGGAACGCGCTACTACTTCGATGCACGCGCTACCAGCTCGCAAACAAGGAGAACGCGCCCTCAGCCGCGAGAGACAAGCTTGACGCAGGCAGCGTCTTCTAGCGAGTTTCTTGATTGAAAAATACCGACTGCTCGCGCTGGAGAACCGTTCAGCGGCCTCCCATATATATATATAGGCACTGGATCTTGACTTGCAGTGAAGTGCCGGTGGGAGATTTCACTTGTGCGCAGTTGAACCATAAGGATTCGTAGCGTGCGCGTTAACTAAATTAATCCGGAACTCGGCACGATCTACGAAGAACTTCCGGAGCTTCGCCCACTCATCATCATTTACTCTGTGGACATGCTATGAATTTTTGCGAAAAGAACAATTCACGCTCGACTGCTGTGAGTATAGTGCGCCACAGAATTTCACGTTGAATATTTGTCATGCCGACAACTGTTTGAGGGACAGCGGTGTCAAACCAGCAGGTCCAGGGATTGATCAGTGTCCTCCATTCGGCACTGTAGGCAGCCGCATTGAATACCTCATAATGAGAATGCCTGGCACCCTATCATGTCTGCTTCTGCGAGAGCTTCTCGGGATGTTTATCATGGCATCATGCATCATGGCTATCCTGATTATGGGTGCGGTTGTGCCATGCTATGATGATGCTCCTGTGTGTCACGGGTAGTAGTCTGGCTTTTCTTTTGAGCAGGTAACTGACCGAAATGAATTGTTGTTCGGGATCTTTCTGCTCCTTGTCCACGCTGTAGCCGTTAGGGAAACACGTGAGGATAGTGCTCAGAATAAAAATGAGCGCGCACACTTTAGCACAGCGCAAATAAAGCTTTTCGCGAAATTTATACGGAACCCGTTGAAATGGCAGAAATCAAAAGTATTTGGCCAAAAGAAGCATATACACTACAACACGCCTGCACGCAGAAAAAAATAAAAGAGACAACATCTAATGAAACCATCCTCTTTGTTATTGTTAAATATCAGGCATCCGGCGTGATATTTAAAAGGTTTCGAACGCTCGCACGCTCGCCAGGGCAGCTTCTTGTACCGCGCACTATTTTTGAATGCGAAGCATTTCTTAGCGAACTTCGGCGACTTTCAGCGTATTTATCTGTCTATCTAGCCGCCTACGATTTTGTGCTTTCCTGGCCGTTTCGCTAATTGCACGTTTACGAAAATTGGTATACCACAACATGACTACATGACGAACATAAATGGCAGGTTATAACATGAAAAGCATGACATGCGTGTCATGAGCGGCATGATTTACATGGCGCGGTCTTAGTGCTCTCCTGGCCGTTTCGCTAATGGTAGGTATGCGAAAATTGGTATACCAAAACATGACTACATGACGAACATAAATGACAGGTCATAATATGAAAAGCATGATATGCCTGTCATGAGCGGCATCATTTACATGCCACGGTCTTGGTGCTCTCATGGCCGTTTCGTTAATGGGATGTATGCGAAAATTGGTATGGCACAACATGACTGCCTCACGAACATAAATGCCAGGTCATAACATGAAAATCATGATATGCATGTCATGAGTGTCATGATTTACATGCCACGCGTTTCGTTAATGTGATGTATACCAAAATTGCTATGGCACAACACGGCAGCATGAGAAACGTAAATGACAGGTCATAACGTTAGAATCATGACATGCGTGTCATGAGCGGCATGGTTTGCATGCCACAGTCTTGGTGCTCTTGCAGCCATTTCGTTAAGTTGATATGCACCAAACTCGGTATAGTGAGACAACAGTGCAAATCTATTTTACGTTCCTGATGCGTGCTTCGCATTTCCTTGGTTCCCACTGCACCTGGGTTCTGCCAATTTTTTTCACTACGGACTTCCTACACGGAGGCATCACCTATTTATCATAAAGTTAAATACGCACTGTCGATAGCTTTGTACATCACATAGTACACGTAAGATAACTTGTGGTTCTACGTAACAGACGTGCCCGCCATGCAAGTCCGCATCAGTTGCGAAAGTGTAGACAAAGCTTTAACACGCAACCTCTTATCCGGACCTGTTTCTTCGGCAACGCATATTTTTCGAAGTTTTATCACTTTTTCGGTCCGGCTTGATGTCATAAATCGATTGGAATTCCTGCGCGTCCGCAGCGTCAAATTCCACAGTACTTGCTACTTTTCATGTTCCTGAAGAACTGACATACCAACCGTTGTTACGCCCTGCGCCTTTCCCGTGTGAACGACTGCGCTCAAGCTGACAACGACGAGGTGAATAGGAAAACAGGAACCTTTTCTTAAATATTCTTATTTTCCAGCGTATGAACATTTCCTTCTCTACATGTAGTGCGTGTGCGATATTACGAAAATCGTCACTCTTATAGCATTTTGCAATTTTATATAATCTTTCTTAAGTAGTGAACGGTGTAACACAAGGAGAAAGCCGGGCTGCGCATCAGTAACGCTCTAAGTTTGGACCTCGGATAGGCATAGGGATGCCGGTCCGAGGAAGCACACTTTACTGCTGCGGGAAGCCTAAGGAATACCTGATGCATGGACGCGCCTTTACCACAGCAAAGCGCACGTGTGCTGGTCTCACGGGTGGGAGACCAGCGGCGTAATCGCACAGGACGCCAGCAAGGAGACTGAGCGCCGTCCTGTAGTGACCATGACGCCCACCCCCCTCCCGCCTTTGTACACAGCCTTTAGGCGGTAACACAGGTTTTCGAGAAAGGTTTTGACTGTGTTGAGCTCAGAATACTCAAAAAAGGAGCATGCAATAATGACAATGTCAATACGCGGCACATATTTTCTAAACGTTTAGAAGCGTGTTTTTGTGTCATCCGCGGTGTGGCCGGGTGTATCTGAAGGCTATTGCTAAATTGATCACTGTCTCTTCCAATTGCTACACATAAGGCCTTCCTCTTAGAAATTAAAGAAAAGTTCTTAGGGTAGGGGTGGCTAGAACACGCTGTATATCTGTGCGGTTGTGCCCTTTCGCCTATAGCGCTCGTTTAGGACACACTAGCAAGTAGTGCACTTGGAAATCATCAGTGCCATCTCTCTTAGACGCCATAGCGGAATATATTTAGATACTGAAAATGGAACCTTGTTCTATTTTCCCTCTTTCCTTAACCTCAGCTGTCCTATACTAGAGTCCAGTACGCTAAACTGCGTCAAGGTTAATGATGGTGATGACACCGCACTATACCCAAGTTGCTGTCCCCAGTACATGTGTCCGCCATATGGTCGTAAGTATCTGCCAGGCTGCAGCTATTTGGTTACATACGAATCTTATTCAATGAATGGACGGCTCCTCGCAGGTATACGCTTGAGGCTTTGTAATAACAGGAAAATGTGCGCATGCGAATTCACGTCTATTTTTGTATATCTGTCGTATAGCGTTCTGGTTTTATGTTCAATACGTTTTGGCTACCCGTACGACAATCTGAGTGCCCATATGAAAGCGTGTCCACGTGTACATACATACATGGGCGCACTTGAGTTAAGAACACGTTTTCTGCTCAAGTGCAAGGTCTACTTTTGAAAGGTCCCATTCTTGGCGGATAATAAGGACATTGGAATTCGAAAGTGTTTTGTTTAGAGCATTTCGATACGCCTTCCAGCTACATCTCTACACAGCACTGTTCAATAGATCATAGCGGCATGAGGGCTACTTTGTTACGGCGAAGAAATGAAGGTTGAACTTGCTCCGTGCGCAGTGACGTTCACAGCTTAGCCAGGCAGCTCTCACGCAGAAGGGAAAAAAGGACTCGCTCTCGCTGTTGGACCACTACTCACAACGCAACGTGATTGTCATTATATGAATGACAACAGAGAAAGCAATGAAGAAAAAAGGGAGGAAATAATGAAAGGATAAACGGAGGAGCTAAGAGAAATTAGCCTAACCATAGGCAGGAGGTAAGCGTATAGGTACAGGGAAAGCTCCCGAGAGGGAAGAGAGTGGAGCGACTGTGAGAGGCAAGTGACTGGACAAAGAGGAGCGGGATACAGGCGGCAACGCATAGTTGAGCAGGAGGGGAGCCAATGCGCAGTCGCGTCGAGCGCACATGCTACGGCGTTAGTAGCGCCATCAGCTCTATGATAGCAATCATACATGGAGGGGGGAGGTCTGTTTTTTCACTCGGACTTTCGCGACGCAGCGCTATGGCGCGAACGCGACTGCTAGAATTCCCGAAGACACCCCTCCTTTGGAACGCCGCGGTGGAGCTGCTCGTGAATGTGTTTCAAATGGAGAGCCAATCATGGGCAACTGGCAGGGAAAGTTGAAGCGTATTGTCGTCGAAGATGCAGGTGCTCGAGCAAAACAGCAGAGGAGACCAAGCGTCTGGGAAGAAATGAAGATCGCTATTGATCGCCAAGCAGTGCTTAACTCTATTAAATCATCCTTAAGTTTCATGCTGATTTTCTAAACCGCTCCCTTCCTCGCCTAGCTTTGCACATCACTAAGACTCCTCCACAGCTCCGTATGTGACTGGTGTTTTTGATAAAAAAGCCACGCTAAATTTTGCAGGTTCGTAACGGTCAGTAAATAAGAGGCACAAGGAAAATTTGACGACGCTTTGTGTAGACGTGCCGCGGAGCGTCTTATCATGCCTGTCGATAGCGCCAGATCGCAGTAGTCAATTTTGAGCGCGGGGTGAGGGTGAACATACTGCGAACTGTGGAATATTCCGACGAGTTTTACCGCAGAACAAATAATCTGCACAGTAAAACGTTGTTGTGTGACCGCAAAGTACGGCAATGGTACAGGCACTGTGAAGCACCCAGTATAGTCAAGTTTCTGTAGACTGCGAGCACCTTAGAGGAAGTGCGGGAAGCTCAGGTGGCTGCCCTCCATAGCAAGGGCGTAGGAAAGTTCGGGCCGCGCTAAGCGAAAGGTCTCCTTGAAATCGAACACTATACGAATTGGTAAATGCAAAATATGTCTAAACGTTCGAAAACAGTCTCCATTAATATTTAGCTTTCATTTCGCGATCGATGAACCTGCGAAATCTCGCCCTTGTACATTCGCAACGTAGGGAATATCGTCTTTGCAGCCTTTACTGGTGCTAGACGCCATTCTTCTAACATGGCTTGCAAGAGCACATCAAAACAGAGATGCTTCATACTCACCACACCCTCCAATTCTTTTTCGTCCTTACCCTGCCTCGCACGGTTTCTAATATCCTCGGCGCGACAAATGTAGAAGTCTGGTTGTGGCGTAGAAATTCTATCGACCTCGTGCATGCTAGCTTTTTACAAATAGTACATGACATGTGTGTGTCCGCAGCGCCTCGACTAGCCTGCGGATGATTTTTCTTTGTTCATCTCTTCCAGTTTCTTTTTATTCCTCTCACAGTGTCTCACTCGTCTGAGAATATCCTCCATACATGTTCAGGAAGGTGCATCCCACCAGATCCTCATTAGTCGCTCGTCTCTGGCATGCGTCTAGCCTGGAACTTCTTCCTTGTCTGTGCCTTGCACGCATGCTCTCTTCGCACATTGACATCGATGAAGTTCCTTCTATCGCTGCAAAAATCACTTTTGTAAACAAGCCATATTTATTGTCGATAAGAGAGGCGCAAAAGCAAGTTGGGATTTCTCCAACGGGGTCCTCGAACGCAAGCCTATCGAACCCGCAAATGCATTCCTCAAGTGTCTCGCTCGATGGGTCAACCCATGGTTTTTCCTGCCGACAACCTCTGCATCATCGAGGTTTTCTGGCGCTTGCACCGCTTTACACCTTCTCGATGAGGATCACGTTGCTTTTCTGTAGCGTGAACATCTTAGGCAGAATAGCTACTGTTGGCCTTTTTTCTCAAGTTTGCGTCGTTCTCTTCGCCTCCACAGGCTTCAACCCCCTGCCACTGGTCACACTTAAGTCCCCGTACCTATTTCAAGGGGTCCCTCAAGGTATCGTTCCCAGGATGCTCGTTCTTTATTACGATACTTATGGGCTTGTTATACTCCTAATTCTCCGAACCGCCGTCAACAGTGCCGACCTTTTCTTTTCCAGTGACTTCCTTATTATGCTGGAGTATCTCGGTTAATTTGTTCTTCATAAACTTCTTGTGATGTACTTTAAACAGAGATTGGCTGTTATCCTCATCGCCCTCGACATCTGCAAGGGCTTCTTTGAAGCTCCCCTTTGAGAGGTCTACCATAGCTTCACTGGAAAAATGACCACGCTTGAGTTTCAATACAGAATCAGCTTGGGCTTTAAGTCCTAGTTTCGACAAACGTGCACCAATGTCCTGTGGATGTGGCTGGCAGGTACTCGTCAGCTGCTGCAGAAGGCTGCGCCACCGAAGATAAAAATGAAACATTGATCCTTTCCATATAATGCGCGAGCAGGACCAGTGCGCTGATAGAAGCGTCACCATATTTGATATCGGAATAATCTTCCGCTACCTGCTTATCTCTCATGAAGGTTTCCGACTCAATATTCAGCGCAGATAATTCGATCTTCGTCACCAGCAATCGGCTAGGGACCACATGAAGTTCACAGACGTCTAACTGTTCGGATTTGCTGAGTTCGTTCAAATTCTGCACTTGTGCTTTCGCACCGGCGAGACGCCCGCTTGTTCTTCACGCGCATGTTTCGTGGTTAGTTCTTTACACCAGGTATAAGTGGCGATCATGTGTGTGCGTTGAAAGATTGCGAGTTTTGGGGGCGACGCCTGACTCAGGTCTGTTGCCTTGTCGAGAATATTGTGACGGCGATGTTTTCGTATGGACCGAAATTACTGCACCAGGAGGATGCGTATCCTGTAGAACAAATAAGCGTTCGACACTAGAGCACAGTCGTGAAGATATCGCTTCTACTACAATCATGTGGACCCAAGACATTTTTCGCTAACCAGCCTGCCAGCTCATAAAATAAACGGGCAGCCACACGAAAGTTCTCTCCTGTCTGAAAAATTCGGTGCATCCCACGCATCGTGAGAATTATTGTCATGCGAACATGTCTGTACTGGACGAGATGACGTTAAGCCACGTGTTACCAGCTGGATTCATGTCTGTGTGCAAACGGAGCACACGCACCATCATCACAACTGCAGATACAATAGGTATACTTAAAAATATCTAAACCCTGCGAAGAGCCGCCCCGGACTGCAGTGGTAGCGTGTATTCTTGACACGCCAGTGTCCCGAGCATGAGTCCTCCCTGCTCAACACGCGATGGTTTGACGCTTATCTGTCGCTGCGCTTACGATGTCTGCGTTTCTGTCATGAAATGGTGTGCGTTTCGCTTGATTAATGCGTCCAAGTGTGTTCTCGGAAAACTTTCTTTCTATTGTAGTCCTTCTTTGGTTCGCATAAGCTCCATAGTTGCCATTAGATGTGACTGGGGCGCATGCTCGCGTAACGCGCGCTTTTCTTTAATTGCGAAATGTGCTTGTCCTTAAGGCATCGTTCACAACCGAAGCTTAGCATTGTGCTTCTGAGACGTGTACCAGTGTCATCGTTAATCGTTGCGCAGGTGACAATGTATCACTTTATTCATGTCTAGATCAATCTGAAATATTGGTTATACATCGATACCCTACCGCCCCCATCTTGGTGTCTACAAAGCGAAGACAGCCAGGAGAAACCCGGCATGTAGGCGTGCAGATAGATACATGCGGTAAACGTTGCTTAAGTTCGCCACGAAATGCTTCGACTTTAATGTTCTGTACACAGTACCAAACATCGCTGTTAACTTGTTTAAAGTGCAGGTTCATTTGTTAAGACAGAAAGAACGTCAAGCCCTCCTCAAAATACACTTCGAGTTTTCATTCAAAGGGTGTATGTATGATGTAGAACATTGTTAGCCTGATCAGACTCGAGGTTTCGCGTGTAAGCGATTGGGTTGTAGCTCCTAATGGGAGCTTTCGGGTTTCTATCCAGAGCTAGTAAAATGCTACCCGTTGCGGGCAGAACTCCCTAGTTGTGAAGCTTCAATACATCTCATTTTTCTGTAGTTTAAAGGACTTTGTGTGTGGCAGCGATACTTATTCCTACTTCCTTCTACGTTTTCAGGCAAGCGAAGAACTAAAACTGTGACTGAGAGTGTTGCTGTCAAAGATGGTAAGTAGAATGAACTTTTTTCTACGCTTGTACAAGTACTCCATAAGCAGTGAAAATGATTTAGAACAATATATCAGTTTACTTCGGTAATACCCACGGGTCTGTAGTGCATGTCCTAAACTACCTGCCTTCCAGTTTTTTGGTGTTATTTATTACCCGTGCAAAGAAACTAACGTGCATTGCCTGCACACCCAATGACAATAAGAAGGGTCACCAGGACATACAAGCAAGAAAGGGACATCTGTTGGGGCAAATGAGAAAAATTCAGACAGGACTCCCTTTCCATCTCATGTATTCCTTAGGAAGAGATTAACACGAGAAAGCAGGCATGTTGTATTGCCTTGGACGTAAATGTGTCTGAAAAGCATTTCTTTCCTGCGCCAACTGGAAACCTGACAGTGCCTTGTTTTTGCAATGACTGGCTAGCATATTAATGTCGGTACCAGGATTGACGCCTCTCTTAAGCAGATTTCAGCTTATATGATATGCAAAATTTGGCGGCAAATGTCGAGCAAGGGAGGCGACTAAATATTTTTCTGCGTATTACATGCGTTATCGACGTGCGACTCGGCCCTTGCCCTGCGCACATAGTTTACAGGTTCTTTTGAAGCAATGTTTGTTATTCCTACTAGCGTCCTGATTGTGAGTAAGTACGCGAAAATAACTCCGATCTTGGAAGCTGCACGGGCTTGCTTCAGTCTTCCTTTGCGCGTCAAGTAGTGAAGCACAATGCACGCGTCCGTAGCACGTGCACGCTCTTCAGTTCAGGCTCGAAAAACAAAGATGTAAACATATGTGAGCCATATGAGTTTTCGATTATCTGTGAAAACAGAAGGAAATAAATTAAGTACGATCAACAAAATAAAGGAACTAAAGAAAGGGATTCAAAGAAAGGAAGCACAGAAGAGAAAGGAAATTCATATGCACACCAAGCTTCGCTTGACCCCATTTTGCCTGGATGTGGGGGGAGGGGGATGACATCCTGGCCACGTGGCGCATTTTTATGGTGGCCAAGTGCGCAGCGTGGGCGATACGGCCGCCTAATTATGATGTAGGTGCACGTTAAAGGACCTCACGCGGTCGAATTACCTCCTAGCACTCCTCTACCGGCCGTCCCTCGGAACTTTATTTCGTTGCAGCACACAGAACGCCGTCACTTGTCATTAATATTATTATCGCTTAGCTTTTATAGATTATTATCGCTTGGATTTTCCAGATAGAGGAATGACTCCGAAGATATTTTAAGCAATCCTGAAATCGCCACTCGTACATGCTGTTACTGGATCGAAAATATACTGCTCCAGGTTATGCAAGCGAGGATCCACTTGTCATGAAGTGTCCAATGTCTGTTGTTTCACAACTGAAGCGCATCAAGTGACGACGGACACGTGTTGCGCGGGTTTGTAAGAGAGGGATATAGGCATTTCCATCCATCAATCTCCTCAACGGCCACCAGTCTTTCTGTCTTCTACACGAATTTTAGTGACGGATCCAGGGAGAAGGCTGGCTTCGTGCGCCGCCTGCGGGTCGACTACGACACGCTTGAGGGGCGCTTCGAGCCGCTGGTAAAGAACTCGTGTCATCCTGCAGCGAACCCCTACACGTGGAGGGCCCTCTACCGCCCGCCCTGTAGTTTATCCGGAAGACTTTTGGGACAAGAAGCTCTGAAATAAAATATTGCCTATTTCGTGACGGCCAGCCACGAGTAGCATCCGTACCTCTCAAATACCAAGAAAATATATGCGAGATTGTGAGCCAAGTCTGCTACTCTCTTATCTCGCCTGTATCGCCCCCACACGTCGCCACTCATCGCGTTGTGATCGACTGGCACGCAAGGCTTCTCTACTGGCGAACAATTTGCCTGTTTGCATATAAACACTAAGTGACAGAAGGTGCTTCTTTACAAGTGAGCTATGCGGAGAATTATTCCTACCCATGGGTATGCAGACGCTCGCGAGCTTCCGTCGAGGGGTGAATACTAATTTCTCTCCGTATATCTTGATGACCTTTTTTTATGTTTGTGATAAACCATCCGCACGTCGGGCGCAACATCCGGCCTTCTGTTCTGCAGTCATCTGGATTTCTCCCCATGTTATTGCTTCTTTTTAGCGACGCACAAATCTCGTTGTCTTCCATTAATTTCAGCAATTGTGTTAATATTCTACTTACATATAGCACAGTCTACACGTCCCACTACCTGTAAGGACTTGAGAGCAGGTCAGCTACGTTAGTCACATTAATGAAGAATATATATATATATATATATATATATATATGTGTGTGTGTGTGTGTGTGTGTGTGTGTGTGTGTGTGTGTGTGTGTGTGTGTGTGTGTGTGTGTGTGTGTGTGTACAAATACACATATATGCCTTCAGCCTCATATAAGAAAGGAACGTTCGCCCGTCAGTGTTCATTTGTATCTTACTGTTCCTGCGTTGCCGTTCAATATTGTGCTGTTCTTCCCTCTCTGCTATTATCAGGATTTACTAACGAAATTACAGGTTTTATTCCCTACGGCCAAAATTCGCAAATGGCAGGGCTACTAGAAGCGTTTATAGGCATAGACTCACAAGAATCGCGAGATGTGACATAAAGAAGTTCCCATATCTATGATCTTACTTCACTAACCAGAACTGCGAGAGGTGCGATCAAAGACAAGGACCTGGAGCAAGCGGACAGCATAATAGCGGTCAAAGTTCTCCAAGAAAGGTTCGAACACGCGCTCTGGCTCTGTCCTGCCAACACAGGCACGGACTTTCCTGATCAGTCCTCCTGGGACTCAGCGCTTAGTACCACAGAGTTCACTGCTCAGCTCAACGCTGTCCAGAGGATCTGGGCCGTTGCCGAAGGACTCTGTCCGCCGGCCCCGACCTGGGTGGAGCTATCGGATTGATTGGCGGGGCCTCCGGCACTGCTTTCTTTCTCCTCCAGACCCCAATAAAGTTCATAGTCACTCGCTCACTAGGACTTAATGCCATGTGTCATAAAATAGTGCCTATTTCGGCTAGAAGCCCGGCGTCGGACTAAAGGGAAGGTACAAAACAATAACCAAATAATCGGCACGCACGGAGGAGGCACCCAGTCATGCCGCGTCTATAAAAGGGGAGATTATTGTGGAAGCTTGCTTATCGCGGCGAGCGCGCGCGCGGGGCAGACGTAAGGAGAGAGAGGAGGCGGAGAGCACACACCCACGCTCCTCGCACAGTGAGAGAGAGAAAGAGGCGCCGCCCCAACGACGAAGGACCTAGAATGGGCGAGAAGGTTCCCAACCTTGTGTGTTCTTTGAGTCACGTGGGCCGTGCCGAACCTTCTAGCACTGCTTCCCAGGGCTATATAAGCACTCGGACACGGGCTGCGAGGAGGGAGTAGAAGAGTTGCAAGTAAAAAGAAGCAGCAAGAAGTCGTGCGTGACTCAGACTCCGTTCCACGAGCCAGCTGACAAACCACCTGCAAGCTTCGAACTGGGAAGACGCCGAGTGTCTTGACGAATAGGACTCTTTTGTGGTTTGTTCTTTGTTGCAGTGCATGAGCTTGTTCGTGTTGGTTGGCCTTGTGTAACTTTGCGACCCATCTGTGTTTGAGTTTGTAAAAGCCGTGTTTTTGTACGTTTTGTGTAAATGCCTATTTGATGAGAATATATTTGTTTTGTTCGATCACCCTTGGCTCTGACTCGGTCTTTGAACCACTGCTGGCGTTTTGCTAGTGTGCTGAAGGGGACCAAAAAAATCTTATTGTCCAAGCTTTCGTGGGATATTTTTCGGGGAACCTAAGCCTTGGTTCTTGGAATTATTTCCGGCGATCGCGTCCCGTACATCATAGCACGGGTTTGGTGACACCGTGCTCGTCGACTATCACATTGACAACGATCCTCTCTTCCTCCCTAGCTGTTGCAGCTACAGAGGCATTACGGAGAGACGCGCTTTCGCAAAATGTTCTTGGGGGAGCTCTGGGGTTCCAGTATCAGGGTACGCAGACCTTGTTGCGCATGTGTTGATGCGATACCTCCCAGAATACATCTCTTTCCCGTACCGGCAGTGCATGATGGAGGTAGAAACAAACAGTTCTACACTGATGTTCAAGCAAGAGGGGGTACCTTAGTGCATGAAGTTCCTCGGGATTTAGTTCCAGAGTAGAGGAACAGGCTTCCGCCATGTCTACCGAAATGCCATCGCGAGGGGCACATCAACTCCGACCGCGTCCACTACCTTGGGCACCATCAATATTAGCGCTCGCAGCAGGCCGTCTATTATGCAGCCATGGCTGCTGCGTGTTCTGTGTTCCACGGGTACACACAATAAATGCCTGCTACGCCACCGGGCCAGCGAACGAGACCGAGTGCGTAGCTACCAACGTGAACTATTTTTTCGAAGTGTGCAGGTGATTGACAAGTCGCACGACAGCACCGCAACGCCGCGTGACCCAAACCAAGTACCGCAGGAAAGTTCGTCTTGACACACGAAACGAAAAGCGACAATGTGCCAGTAGGCAGTGCGCCTTCAAGCAATTTTAACCAGCACCTGGGGTTATGAAGACCTTCGCAGTTTAGGCACCCGGGAGGCACGAATGTCCACTGGCCCGTACACTAATCTTAATGCTCAAGGCGGTACACATTTGATATGTAGAAAGGCCCTAAATCTTTCATATATTTTCATCACGAGCGAAAATCATCTCTGGCCTCTCGATAGCTGATAGTGTGGCCTTTCTTCGCTTAAGTGTTTCAACAAGTAGCTTTACAATTACTAGGCACATGGAGCCTGCCTAATGCTTAAAGCGACTTGATCTGTGGATTCGACCAGCACGTTGCGCTGATGCGCAGGCACGGATGGTCGAACTGGCGCAGGATCCATCGCCAGTAGAAAGCCCCAAGATGCAGCGAAGCAGACGTTCGAGAATCCCCTACGCACGTGGTACTTCAGCGTGGAGGCTATGAGTGAGGCAGCTAAGTGGTGCTTCCAGATTGGGAGAGATGAAGCGACGCCACGCACCTGCGTTCGAGGGGTTGAAGCTCGATTGACGCCGATGAACGATCTCGCAAGATATGGTGTAGTGGAGCTCTTATTCTAAATATTCCTATACCATGCTTATGTAATGTGCACATCGTGAGCTCAGTCCCACGCTGTCTGTGCGCACCACCGATGGCAGATGGAAACGGAAAAAGAAAGGTTCTTTTCGAGGGCGTGTGTAACAGTTCCGTAATATAAAAAAGCTTGTTTGAATATTGTTGAAAACAACCTGTGATTTCTCAATCTTAAGTGAGACACTTGATGCAGCATTTTTTTTTCCTTTTCACTAGGAGCGTGCATTTACAGGGGACACACGTTTACTGCGGTGCTCCAGGAAAGTCACCTTTGTCGGACGCTTACATGCGACGCCAGCAGGAAGACCATAACAACAGAAGAGTAAGTACCTTTGCAATCGTTTCCACAAATATACCTCATGGCATAAAGATTGTTGCTTGATGGAACTTCACAGCAAATGCAGTTGGTCTAGCCTTTTTTTCCAGGTCATATTAAACGCTCGAGCTGTTTTGTTGTGCACTTGTAGAGATTATCGGATGATTTTGGTTGTGGCCGCAAGACAGTCGGTAATAAATTAAAATGTCTGCAATTGGCTGCCAGTCCTCCTGCATTATGTGCATCTAAATTTATTTGGACAACACCCTGGGAACACCGTCGTTTTTTGTAATACGTGAATCTGCGCAAAATTAACGCAGCTCATTTACTAAAACGTCTCTTGGCGACTTTCTTGCTGCATTGGAATATCAGCGAAGATCTATCCACTGCAAAACACGACTTATCAACATGGTCGACTGGGAGTTACTGGCGTTCGTACTGCCTTGTTGGTACTGCCGTTACGGCCGTGTCACTGCGAGTAGGCTTTGTATGCCCTAAGAGAAAAATGAATAAAATTATTTCCCTCCTTTTCAACAAGGGAGTGCTTTATGCTGGTGTCCGTGAAGAACTCACTGACGTACCTTAAGCATGGAAGTCGATCTCTCAATCGCGATATGGTGCGTCAAGTATCGGTAATTTTATTTTCATTTTCTCATCTCCAGCACTTATGGCCTTCTCTAAACACTACCGCGCTTTATGCCGGTTTTCACGAAGAAATACTGATGCGCTTCCGTCATGGTACTGAATGTCTCAGAAAATGAAACGCACTTGAGAATAGGAAAGCACCACGCGTCAGGATTCGAATTGACAATCAATCGGGATCCGTCAACAAGAGCTCGAAGCTCTAATTATCAAGACACAAACACTCTTTCCTTAACTGATAGACGCGGAGAATTAACGTCCGTCTGAATAGAAAACTAAAGGGACATAGAACAAAAATTCAGTCTCCCTTGAGGTGTAAGAACTGCATTGTGCGAAAAGTGAAAACGTGGTCCGCTCAGTTTATTCGGTAGATCATGAGAATCAAATCACCGACATAAGGACAATAAGGAAAAGAAACGGGCCTTATGTCTTCACTACACCGATTCACACCTAAAGGTAAAAAAAACGAACAAGTGGCAAGGTCAAGATAGAACCAGCGCTTGGTCAGTCTTCATGTTCTGCCTTGTTGGTTTTTGGCAATATGCTTTCCCATTTACTCCATCGTCGACTGCAGACTTGCTGTTTTAGGCAGAACATGTTCGTATGTGACTGGTGTGCTTATTGCTTGCGTGGAAAAGAGGAAGCTAACATAGAAATGGCCAGAATAGCGAGGCGACTAATGCGATAGAAATGGATGATAAGATATGGGAAGTAAGATTCGGAGCTTTAGGGGTGATCTGAATTGTAGAGAACGTGGGCTTATTAAGGAAGCACGCAGGTGCTTCAAGTACCATTTGAGACACGAGCGGCAGAGACAACGGGCCAACAGAGCAGCGAGCTAATTTATTTTGCTTTGCTGCATTCTGGCACGCGCTTCACACTGCGCTGCCGGAATATATGGCGTGCCCTTTGCACCATCGACAAACTTGGCCCAGCACAGCGGCATCAAGCAAGCGCGTTCCTTCCGGCGCTCCTAGACATATTCGCTTGAGCGCTATGTGGCAAGGGCATTGCCGGCCTTGCAAGGCTCCTGGAACGGAGCACATGACCAAGGCACTACTACGCAGTACGCAGCATGTCTGATGGATGGCGAGATAGCGAGCGTGCCAGCGATGGCGACCACGCAATGTACACAATGGCTGCCCGAGCGAAAACATCCCCCTCCCCCCTCGCTATTTTTCAAGCTCGTTAAAGCCGGGCGAGGCGTTTCCTCATTACTTCGACGCATGCCTCCAGAGCGGGGTGATGGTATCGCACGCGCCTTCCAAAGGACAGTGATGGGTCGGCACCGTTTAACATCCCCTTCGGCCGCGTTCGGCACTCCAGATCACGTGCTTTTTCCCGCAGGTAGAACGTACGACCCGCCGGGGGTTATGAATTCGGAGCTTGTGCGGGACAGGACGGCAGTGGCCACGGCAACGACAACGGTGCCTGCAACGGCAAAAGCTTGTCGAGGCTATCCACGTAATTGCTATCGCAACAAAGGAATTGGACATACAAAATTTCGGCAGCACGCATGACACCGAATGTTCATCATATGCAGGCTGCCGTGCAGCATCGGCGAAAGCGCCTTGCGGCGTCAGCAGCGCAAGTGAGTTGGTGGCGCCGCACACAGCTGCAGCGGCAGGCGATAGAATAATTCGCATTTCGGTTTCGAAAAGACGCTAATTTATTCAGCCCCTGTCAGGAGCACGGTTAATTGTTCGTAAGGGTAGGGGAAAGGGACTGAAATGGGAAACAAAAGCCGTAGTGGAGGGCTCCGAAAATTTACCACCTGGGGATATTTAACGTGCACTGATAATGCACACGACACGGAAATCTGGCATATTCGCATCCATCGAAAGTGCTGACGCGGCGGCATGAACCGAACCCTAATTCTTAACGCGAAGGCGTTTCTTGGCTAGGTTGGGCGATAGCGCGCGCCCAGGTGCCGTCCGCAAAAAGTGCCGGGGGGGGGGGGGGGGGGGTTGTGGTTCGGTTAGGAAAGGGACGCTAATTTCTGCAGCCCATGTAGGGAGCACGGCTAAGCGTCCGTAGGGGTAGGGGTAAGGGAATGAAAGAGATAGAGAGGAGAGAAAGGCCGTAGTGGAGGGCTCCGGAAATTTAGACCACCTGGGGTTCTTTAACGTGCACTGACAACGCACAGTACACGGGCCTCTGGCATTTTCGCCTCCATCGAAAATGCGACCGCCGCGGCCGGGAGCAAGCGCCTTGCCCCGAAAGCACATGACCTCTCCCACCTGAACGGCCGCAGGTGCAAACAGTCGGCGCAGCGGCAGTGGGCGTGCGCTCGCTCCCCTACAGCTACATGCAGCCGCGTGCAGCGTTTCTTCGCAGGATTGATGAAAGCGCGCGCCCAGATTCATGGCGTCAAAGTAGCAACACTCGCGTGTCAACGCGCCAGCTAGCCCATCGTTCCTCGCCGCCGTGCCTGCCGGGTTCAACATCGAATTGAAGACGCCCACTGAAATTTACGTGCGTCGATCTTACATTTACGAAGGACCCATACATTGTGCGAGATGTGATGTATCACATCACTAGTCTGACCACAAGGCCATGGTAATGTGTGTATATATATACCCCGGCCCAAGGATGCCGTCACCGGAATGCTAAGAGGGTATCGACACCGGTACTGTCTAATGACGCCACCGACAACGCCGAAGCGGTCGTACTACTTCGATATGCCCGAGACCTGCCGCGGGCCTAACTACATATACTGCCTGGCCGACGAAATACAACAGGACGTGAAATGTCCACATCACTTTGGTGGCATCAAATCATGTAATTAAACAAAATCCGACCTCGCACATAGCCTCATTGTTTATAACACAACTGGGCAAGACGAGTGTGCAGCACCCCTCCGCAACAATAATCTGGCCAAAAGAAACGCTTTCGCGTTCTCATCTCATACGAAATTGCTGGTGGATTGTCGAAGTTTTGTGGCTTACAGCCGAGCGTCATAACCACTATACCACCGCGGCTGAATATGCAGAATCCCTCATTGAAAAGGCCGTGGCAAAGAGAGTCAAGTGGCAAAGAGAGTCGAGTCCGTCTAGTCAAATCCTGATAAGTCCTCCACGTCTCCCTCGTTTGTCCATGCGACACAACTGCAAATAATGCAGTGGTCGGCTGTGACGCGTCTCGTGCAATAAATTGCGTTCACGGCGTACGTTTGATGACAGGCACATAGAGGCAGCTGTGGATAAACGGACAGCACGCTTTCATAGCACCTCTGGTGCACGCTGTTGCTCCGCCGGCGCTGTCTTTTGATTATTGTGCGTGACTGCTAGCCAAAAGAGTCGGGTTGAAACCCAGGTGCGGCGGCCTCATTTACTCTCCAAAGAACCATGTATTAAGTAGGAAATCATGAATTGCGTTTCCTCGAAAGAAGCAATCGAAGGCATAGGAGTGAAAAAGAGCATTTCTTGGGATAACACATCACGTGTACGTTTGTTTCAAAACCCCGGTAGAGCGACATGTGTATGTGAGTGCGTGCGTGCGTGTGTCTGTGTGTGTTTTCTTGGGGGGAAACGTACCGTAGAGGGCAGCGTTCGCCGAGAAACCACTTCACAGCGGTCCGCGACATCCGCTTATCGAGGTAGTTGTGCGATGTCACTGCAGGGTAAAAAAAAAAAAATCGCCAATTTGTCAAAAACTTTCGGTGCCTTCTGCTGTGGCATTCCTCTCTTTTGCATCCGTCATTGCCTTCTCATGGCGGAAGCTGAACCGGGCTCCCTACAAGGGCTCCAAAAATAGGCCCTTGCCATAGATATTTCACAATTTAATCACAGTATAAAGCACACTCGCTAATTAGTCGAAATATACCGATCCATCAGACGACCGTGCACTACGGCTGAGGGTTCCACCCGATCACCAATTGTAATAGCGGCAATCACTGCTAAACTTTGTCGTGTGAGTAGTCCGTGAGTCAAATAACTCAATTCGGTCCCCGCTAAACGTGAGTAAACTGAACATCCTTTTGTCCCTTGTGAGCTAAGTAAATGTTTGATATAAAAATAACATTACTATAGTGTATCTTGTAAAATAAAGATGGATCGGTAATTTAGGAAATGTGCAATGAAAATGCCATTGCTAGCAAGCAATCAGGTAGCATTTTATCGAACAAGTCTTCACTGTTGCCTGCCTTTAAATTTTGTTGCCTTCACTCTTGCTGCCTTTAAATTCTCGAGACGCGAAGGCAAGCTGTGTTTTGCAGGCATATGTGCATTCCGTATAGTTTTTGTTGTCACATTCGGTTCGCTGCAACGCTCGACATTGAGACATTACAACTGTCTGCCTAAAGGTGCTATGACGACGTCGATATGACATGGAACCACTGCAAGAATGTTACTGAAGTCCAGACTGGACATGGTTTCCCTCAGTGCTGTCCAGAACTCATCTGTGCGGATATGACAGGTAGGCGAACAAGTAACAATAGTTCATGTGCAGTAACGTGTTGCGTGCATGAGCTCGGCCTTTGCATACAACCTACACGGTGCCGAACCCTCTGTACCGGCGAAAGCGTGCCTCGGGCCTGGTTGTCCGTGTGCCCATGGTGACGCAACTGTTTGTGGACAACGGCTGACGGAGATACGCCTCTTCAGCTGCGTCGGTCATTGTGGTATTACACTATTTGCCGAAAATAATGCCCTTTACCATTGCACATTACAGC
>JABSTT010002673.1:0-24333 GCA_013339685.2 Hyalomma asiaticum | reverse complement strand
ATATCGCATTTTGCTCGATTTTAATAATTTCCCAAGGCTATAGACTTGATAATTTTGAGAAAAATGTGACCCAGATCAAATCAAACGATTCTCGCCGAAATACAAGGATATCGCATTTTGCTCGATTTTAATAATTTCCCAAGGCTATAGACTTGATAATTTTGAGAAAAATGCGATCCCGTTCAAATCGAACGATTCTTGCCGAAATACAACGATATCGTAATTAACTCGATTTTAATTAATTTCCCAAGGCTATAGATTGATAATTTTGAGAAAAATGTGACCCAGATCAAATCGAACGATTCTCGCCGAAATACAAGGATATCGCATTTTGCTCGATTTTAATTAATTTCCCAGGCTATAGACTTGATAATTTTGAGAAAAATGTGACCCAGATCAAATCGAACGATTCTCGCCGAAATACAAGGATATCGCATTTTGCTCGATTTTAAATAATTTCCCAAGGCTATAGACTTGATAATTTTGAGAAAAATGTGACCCAGATCAAATCGAACGATTCTCGCCGAAATACAAGGATATCGCATTTTGCTCGATTTTAAATAATTTCCCAAGGCTATAGACTTGATAATTTTGAGAAAAATGTGACCCAGATCAAATCGAACGATTCTCGCCGAAATACAAGGATATCGCATTTGCTCGATTTTAAATAATTTCCAAGGCTATAGACTTGATAATTTTGAGAAAAATGTGACCCAAGATCAAATCGAACGATTCTCGCCGAAATACAAGGATATCGCATTTTGCTCGATTTTAATAATTTCCCAAGGCTATAGACTTGATAATTTTGAGAAAAATGTGACCCAGATCAATCGAACGATTCTCGCCGAAATACAAGGATATCGCATTTTGCTCTATTTTAATTAATTTCCCAAGGCTATAGACTTGATAATTTTGAGAAAAATGTGACCCAGATCAAATCGAACGATTCTCGCCGAAATACAACGATATCGCATTTTGCTCGATTTTAAATAATTTCCCAAGGCTATAGACTTGATAATTTTGAGAAAAATGCGATCCCGTTCAAATCGAGCTACACTGGCCGAAATACAACGATATCGTAATTAACTCGATTTTAATTAATTTCCCAAGGCTATAGACTTGATAATTTTGAGAAAAATGTGACCCAGATCAATCGAACGATTCTCGCCGAAATACAACGATATCGCATTTAACTCCATTTTAATTAATTTCCCAAGGCTATAGACTCGATAATTCTGAGAAAAATGCGATCCCGTTCAAATCGAACGATTCTGGCCGAAATACAACGATATCGCATTAACTCGATTTTAATTATTTCCCAAGGCTATAGACTTGATAATTTTGAGAAAAATGCGACCCAGATCAAATCATCAAATCGAACGATTCTGGCCGAAATACAACGATATCGCATTTAACTCCATTTTAATTAATTTCCCAAGGCTATAGACCTGATAATTTTGAGAAAATGTGACCCAGATCAAATCGAACGATTCTCGCCGAATACAAGGATATCGCATTTGCTCGATTTTAATAATTTCCCAAGGCTATAGACTGATATTTTGAGAAAAATGTGACCCAGATCAAATCGAACGATTCTCGCCGAAATACAAGGATATCGCATTTTGCTCGATTTAATTAATTTCCCAAGGCTATAGACTCGATAATTTGAGAAAATGTGACCCCAAATCAAATCGAACGATTCTCGCCGAAATACAACGGATATCGCCTTATTGCTCGATTTTAATAATTTCCCAAGGCTATAGACTTGATAATTTTGAGAAAATTGTGACCCAGATCAAATCGAACGATCTCGCCGAAATACAAGGATATCGCATTTTGCTCGATTTTAATTAATTTCCCAAGGCTATAGACTTGATAATTTTGAGAAAAATGTGACCCAGATATCAAACTCGAACGATTCTCGCCGAAATACAAGGATATCGCATTTTGCTCGATTTTAAATAATTTCCCCAGGCTATAGACTTGATAATTTTGAGAAAATGTGACCCAAATCAAATCGAACGATTCTCGCCCAAAATACAAGGATATCGCATTTTGCTCGATTTTAATTAATTTCCCAAGGCTATAGACTTGATAATTTTGAGAAAAATGTGACCCAAATCAAATCGAACGATTCTCGCCGAAATACAAGGATATCGCATTTTGCTCGATTTTAATTAATTTCCCAAGGCTATAGACTTGATAATTTTGAGAAAAATGTGACCCAATCAAATCGAACGATTCTCGCCGAAATACAAGGATATCGCATTTTGCTCGATTTTAATTAATTTCCCAAGGCTATAGACTTGATAATTTTGAGAAAAATGTGACCCAGATCAAATCGAACGATTCTCGCCGAAATACAAGGATATCGCATTTTGCTCGATTTTAATTAATTTCCCAAGGCTATAGACTTGATAATTTTGAGAAAAATGTGACCCAGATCAAATCGAACGATTCTCGCCGAAATACAAGGATATCGCATTTTGCTCGATTTTAATAATTTCCCAAGGCTATAGACTTGATAATTTTGAGAAAAATGTGACCCAGATCAAATCGAACGATTCTCGCCGAAATACAAGGATATCGCATTTTGCTCGATTTTAATAATTTCCCAAGGCTATAGACTTGATAATTTTGAGAAAAATGTGACCCAAATCAAATCGAACGATTCTCGCCGAAATACAAGGATATCGCATTTTGCTCGATTTTAATTAATTTCCCAAGGCTATAGACTTGATAATTTTGAGAAAAATGTGACCCAGATCAAATCGAACGATTCTCGCCGAAATACAAGGATATCGCATTTTGCTCGATTTTAATTAATTTCCCAAGGCTATAGACTTGATAATTTTGAGAAAAATGTGACCCAGATCAAATCGAACGATTCTCGCCGAAATACAAGGATATCGCATTTTGCTCGATTTTAATAATTTCCCAAGGCTATAGACTTGATAATTTTGAGAAAAATGTGACCCAGATCAAATCGAACGATTCTCGCCGAAATACAAGGATATCGCATTTAGCTCGATTTTAATTAATTTCCCAAGGCTATAGACTTGATAATTTTGAGAAAAATGCGATCCCGTTCAAATCGAGCTACACTGGCCGAAATACAACGATATCGTAATTAACTCGATTTTAATTAATTTCCCAAGGCTATAGACTTGATAATTTTGAGAAAAATGCGACCCAGATGAAATCGAACGATTCTCGCCAAAAACAACGATATCGCATTAACTCCATTTTAATTAATTCCCTAGGCTATAGACCTTGATAATTTTGAGAAAATGCGATCCCGTTCAGATCGAGCTACACTGGCCGAAATACAACGATATCGTAATTAACTCGATTTTAATTAATTTCCCAAGGCTATAGACTTGATAATTTTTGAGAAAATAGTGACCAGATCAAATCGAACGATTCTCGCCGAAATACAACGATATCGCATTTAACTCCATTTTAATTAATTTCCCAAGGCTATAGACTTGATAATTTGAGAAAAATGCGATCCCGTTCAATCGAGCTACGCTGCCGAAATACAACGATATCGTAATTAACTCGATATTAATTAATTCCCAAGGCTATAGACTTGATAATTTTGAGAAAAATGTGACCCAATCAAATCGAACGATTCTCGCCGAAATACAAGGATATCGCATTTTGCTCGATTTTAATTAATTTCCCAAGCTATAGACTTGATAATTTTGAGAAAAATGTGACCCAGATCAATCGAACGATTCTCGCCGAATACAACGATATCGTAATTAACTCGATTTTAATTAATTTCCCAGGCTATAGACTTGATATTTTGAGAAAAATGTGACCCAGATCAATCGAACGATTCTCGCCGAATACAACGATATCGTATTTAACTCGATTTTAATTAATTTCCCAAGGCTATAGACTTGATAATTTTGAGAAAAATGTGACCCAGATCAAATCGAACGATTCTCGCCGAAATACAACGATATCGCATTTAACTCGATTTTAATTATTTCCCAAGGCTATAGACTTGATAATTTTGAGAAAAATGTGACCCAGATCAAATCGAACGATTCTCGCCGAAATACAACGATATCGCATTTAACTGCATCTTGATTTCCCAAGGCTGTAGACTTGATAATTTTGAGAAAAATGTGACCCAGATCAAATCGAGCTACACTGGCTGAAATACAACGATATCGTATATAACTCGATTTTAATTAATTTCCCAAGGCTATAGACTTGATAATCTTGAGAAAAATGCGGCCCAGATCAAATCGAACGATTCTCGCCGAAATACAACAATATCGCATTTAACTCGATTTTAATTAATTTCCCAAGGCTAAAGACTTCATAATTTTGAGAAAAATGCGACCCGGTTCAAATCGAACGATTCTCGCCGAAATACTACGCTATCGCATATAACTCGATTTTAATTAATTTCCCAAAGCTGAAGACTTGATAATTTTGAGAAAAATGCGGCCCAGATCAAATGAACGATTCTCGCCGAAATACAACGATATCGCATTTAACTCGATTTTCATTAATTTCCAGAGGCTATAGACTTCATATTTCTGAGAAAAATGCGATCCCGTTCAAATCGAATGCCACCAGCAATAAATTGGTCCAGAAGAAATTGCACTTAGAATAAAACAAAATGCATGCGCTAAAGTATAAACAAGGTAACGTTATCGACAATTTAAACGAAATAGTAAAGTTAGCAGAATATTTCTACTCTGAACTGTACAGGTCTCATACAGACCATACAACCATAATAGAAATAGAATCAGACGAGGACTCTGAAATTCCATGTGTAACCGCTGACGAAGTGAAAAAAGCTGTCATAGGGATGTCCCGCGGTAAAGGAGCAGGTGGATACGGTATGACAGCCGACTTGATCAAAGACGGAGGAGACAATATACTTGAAAAACTTTCGTCGCTCTTCACGAAATGTAACAAGACATGTAGTGTACCGCCAAGTTGGAAAAATGCTAATATAATCCTAATCCACATGAAAGGTGACAAAGGAGTTAAAGAATTACAGACCGGTCAGCGTGTTCCCAGTACTATACAAGCTATTTTAAAAAGTAATTTCTACGAGGATAAGAGAAGCACTCGACTTTAACCAACCGAGTGAACAAGCTGGTTTTAGGAAAGGTTACTCTACAATGGATCAGAGCCAAGCTATCTACCTAGTAATCGAGAAGTACGCGGAATACAACAAACCTCTTTATATGGCGTTTATCGACTACGAGAAAGCGTTTGATTCCATAGAAATACAAGCAGTTCTAGAAGCTCTACATCGACAAGGGGTACCTGACGTATACGGGAAAATCATAAACAACATATACAAACATTGCCAGCCGCACCACTCCTACATGAGAGTAACCGAGAAATCCCGATCGGGAGAGATGTGAGACAGGGAGATACAATATCCCGATGCTATTCACTGCATGTTTAGAGGAAATCTTTAAACGTCTAGACGGGGAAGAAAGGGGAATTCGAATAGACGGAGAATATCTAAGCAATTTAAGTTTTCCAGACGACATTGTGCTCTTTAGCAATGGTGGTGAAGAATTACAAAACATGATTGATGACCTAAACCGGCAAAGTATTAAAATTGGATTAATAATGAATAGGCAAAAGACCAAGGTTATGCTCAAGAGCCTAGCTAAGGAACAGGAATTTAAAATCAACAGTGAATCCTTACAATGTGTAAACAAATACGTATACCTGGGACAGTTAATAACAGGAACTCCTACCAATGAAAAAAATTCTCCGCAGAGTAAGGATGGGCTGGAGCGCATTCGGAAGGCATTACGAAGTCATGACTGGAAACTTGCCGCTCTCACTAGAGCGAAAAGTGTTCAATCACTGCATTCTCCCAGTTCTAACGTACGGTGCAGAAACGTTTAGGATAACGAAAAAAACTAGAGATGAAACTAAGGAGCACGTTACGGGCAATGGAAAGAAAAATGATAGGGGTAACACTAAGAGATAAAAAACGAGCGGAATGGATCAGGCAACAGACAGGAGTAGCCGATATAATTATATCAATTAAAAGAAAGAAGTGGACCTGGGCAGGGCATGTCGTGAGGAGGAAAGAGATTGACAGTAAGAGCGACGGAATGGATGCCAACAGAGGGAAAACGCAACAGAGGTAGGCAAAATATTAGATGGAGTGATGAAATTAAAAAGCTTGCGGGCATAAAGTGGAACCAACTCGCCGAGGATAGGGTGGATTGGAAATCGTTGGGAGAGGCCGTCCTCCTGCAGTGGAACTAAACTGGCTGATGATGATGACCTTGTAACAATTTGAAAAATAAAGTTGTTTGCTTATTCCTCAATGCAACTTGGCTCAAACATCAAGTTTTTACTGAACGTTGCCGACAAATTGCATGTTCGTTTATCTCACTTATTTTGTTTGGTTGATGCATTGTCTAGTTCAATTTTTGTTTTTTGAAATTTCCCATGTGTATAACTGTGCAAAATCTACAGAGACTGAGTAGTATGCTGTTTTTGTTTTTATTTTTGCTGCAAATGTGTAGCGTTTCAAGATGCATAATGATACCACCCTATCGGTCCTCGGGCTAACAGTAAACGAAGTAAAATTATGCTATGCACCACCCTCTCCTCCTCAACCTCACACCATTCCTCCTCAGCCTCAGCTTACTTTACCACTCCTTGCTACACTACATTGCACGAGTCTACGCTGTGCTCTTCCCTCTCTCCCTAGCATCAGTTTCGTTCCGCAGTCTATGCTCTACATTTTCCCCTTCTCACCTTCGTGTCTCACTCCTTGATACATTACACTGTACGGGAATATGCTATTCTTTACCCTCTCCCTTCCTCCTCACCCTCACGTTCCCAGTCCTTGTTGCTACTACTGCGCATGCGCGGCTACATCGTGGTTACGTCAGCTGTGGTGTGCCTGGTTGCTGGGCGACGCTAGGGGAGGCGAAGCAAGGTTTTCTGCATGCGGCAGATTTTACTCCTGTCTACACAACGGCTTGGCTGTCATAAAAAACGTTACAGCAACTTTCCACTGAGTGAATGCATACTAAGCGAAAGCTAATGGGCGCCACCTACTGTAGCTCATTGAACCTGAAGTGCTCTAAAACGATTGGATTCTGTGTTAGTGCGCCGTTTAACAATAAGGTTATTTCTACGTGTCATTTATGTGATTTTATTTCTATAAAGTGTAAAGTGTCGTTAGTAAATGAACCACAGCAAGGCAATGCGCAGCCCGTATTATTTAATGTCATTATGCAAAACGCTAACACAATGTTCAATTTCCCCTCCGTTTCCTCATATGTTTGCCGCCACTGGTTCCAAAAGTGAGCCTATGGTGGTGTAATCCAGTACTAACTCCTCTCCACAACATCCATTGCCCATTCAGTGGATACGGGAAAATAGGGAATAGTGTTGTCGTGACGTCTCACTTCTGCGACCATCATTCTGGGTCCGCGAGTACACCCGCTGTAAACAGCAGTTCGAAGTACAACAAACGCCTCTAGTCTGACATCAAAATATCTACATGTGGCCAAGCTAGCTTTTCCGGAAAGATATTATAGCGTCCGATGGGCTGGCCAGATAGGCAGAACTAGACACAATGTGAACCCAGCACGCCCGCGTTGTCGTCGCTTGCTCACACAAGAGAAAGATGCGGTTGAAGTCAGTAATGGATGCCGGTTCCTGCAGCCCTAGTTTAGAGGGAGCAAGGGTCATATTCAAGTCAGGGAGGCAAGGAAAAGGGAAGCAGCGAAGAGCAGAAAGGAGTGGCCATGTTCTCGAAAAAAGTTTGCTTCTCCCACGAGCGGCCCTGCCATACTGGTTCTCATGCTTTGTACCCGCAGCCTCCGCAATGTTTCCTTACCTTCCTCTCTGCGTTGCGCTTGGGACCCGTCGCAAGCTGAGCGGATTATCTCCTCGAGTCGATGGACGGGCCATTTACGCTTGCGCGTGAAAGTGTGCAATAGGACAGCCACATGAAGAGTTACGTACTGTTACCTCCCAGCGGCGGTGCGAAAGTATAGCTGCAATGTACTGTCGGCCAGGTGGGCTCAAGAAGCCAGGCATTGGAGTCGACGTGAGAGATCCAGTTTGCTGTCCTTGTACCTCGCAAGGGAAGGCAGGCGCCGGGAGGCTGGAACGATACGCGGCGTAATTGTAAATTTAAAGAAGAATACGTGAAAAAGCAACACCGAGAGTTGTACGTTCACATATTTACGAAGCCTTCCAACGGCGGTGCGAAAGTATAGCAGCAATGTACTGTCGGCCAGGTGGGCTCAAGAAGCCAGGCATTGGAGTCGACGTGAGAGATCCATTTCGCTGTCCTTGTACCTCGCAAGGGAAGGCAGGCGCCGGGAGGCTGGAACGATACGCGGCGTAATTGTAAATTTAAAGAAGAATACGTGAAAAAGCAGCAACACCGAGAGTTGTACGTTCACATATTTACGAAGCCTTCCAACGGCGGTGCGAAAGTATAGCAGCAATGTACTGTCGGCCAGGTGGGCTCAAGAAGCCAGGCATTGGAGTCGACGTGAGAGATCCAGTTCGCTGTCCTTGTACCTCGCAAGGGAAGGCAGGCACCGGGAGGCTGGAACGATACGCGGCGTAATTGTAAATTTAAAGAAGAATACGTGAAAAAGCAGCAACACCGAGAGTTGTACGTTCACATATTTACGAAGCCTTCCAACGGCGGTGCGAAAGTATAGCAGCAATGTACTGTCGGCCAGGTGGGCTCAAGAAGCCAGGCATTGGAGTCGACGTGAGAGATCCAGTTCGCTGTCCTTGTACCTCGCAAGGGAAGGCAGGCGCCGGGAGGCTGGAACGGATACGCGGCGTAATTGTAAATTTAAAGAAGAATACGTGAAAAAGCAGCAACACCGAGAGTTGTACGTTCACATATTTACGAAGCCTTCCAACGGCGGTGCGAAAGTATAGCAGCAATGTACTGTCGGCCAGGTGGGCTCAAGAAGCCAGGCATTGGAGTCGACGTGAGAGATCCAGTTCGCTGTCCTTGTACCTCGCAACGGAAGGCAGGCACCGGGACGCTGGAACGGTACGCGGCGTAATTGTAAATTTAAAGAAGAATACGTGAAAAAGCAACACCGAGAGTTGTACGTTCACATATTTACGAAGCCTTCCAACGGCGGTGCGAAAGTATAGCAGCAATGTACTGTCGGCCAGGTGGGCTCAAGAAGCCAGGCATTGGAGTCGACGTGAGAGATCCAGTTCGCTGTACTTGTACCTCGCAAGGGAAGGCAGGCGCCGGTAGGCTGGAACGATACGCGGCGTAATTGTAAATTTAAAGAAGAATACGTGAAAAAGCAGCAACACCGAGAGTTGTACGTTCACATATTTACGAAGCCTTCCAACGGCGGTGCGAAAGTAGAGCAGCAATGTACTGTCGGCCAGGTGGGCTCAAGAAGCCAGGCATTGGAGTCGACGTGAGAGATCCAGTTCGCTGTCCTTGTACCTCGCAAGGGAAGGCAGGCGCCGGGAGGCTGGAACGATACGCGGCGTAATTGTAAATTTAAAGAAGAATACGTGAAAAAGCAGCAACACCGAGAGTTGTACGTTCACATATTTACGAAGTGCAAGGCGCCTTGCGGTAACTTTTCTGCCGACAAGAAAACCGGCGATTGATCCTCGAGAAATAGCAACGCAGCAACTGCATAACTGGCATTCAGCTCAGTCTCTCCGTGGACTCGGGCAAGACAGCCTTCGGCTCACAGCTCTTCCATTGGCAGCACATCAGTAGGCTTCGGTGGATCTAGAGAGAGGCAACGACCGCTTGTAAAATCAATGAGAACAAAAACTTACCAATTGACGATCGACACACCAGTCAGCGTGTTACACTCCATACATGGACTCCTAGAGGAATGGCTACAGACGTGAGGGAAATCCTGAAAATTGATCTCAACACCTCATAGTAAGCGTACCACCATCAATAATGATGACAAGAAAGATATGGGAAGCAGTAAGCGCAGCATATAGTACTCTAAATCAAAACTGGACAAACGCTTCCGGATGCAGTTTGCTTCTTCGAAACCACATTTTTCTCGATAGCATTCCTATCGTGCACGAACCGCCGGTCGCTGGAACGGATACGCGGGAGTAATTGGAAATTTTAAAGAAGAATACGTGAAAAATGCAACACCAAAGTTGGTACGTTCACATTATTTACGAAGACCTTCCAACGGCGGTGCGAAAGTAGATGCAGCAATGTACTGTCGGCCAGGTGGGCTCAGAAAGCCAGCCATGTGGAGTCGACGTGATAGATCCAGTTTCGCCTGTACTTGTACCCTCGCCACGGAAGGCAGGCCGCCGGGAGGCTTGGAACGGATCGCGGCGTAATTGTAAATTTAAAGAAGATACGTGAAAAAGCAGCAACACCGAGAGTTGTACGTTCACATATTTACGAAGCCTTCCAACGGCGGTGCGAAAGTAGAGCAGCAATGTACTGTCGGCCAGGTGGGCTCAAGAAGCCAGGCATTGGAGTCGACGTGAGAGATCCAGTTCGCTGTACTTGTACCTCGCAAGGGAAGGCAGGCGACCGGGAGGCTGGAACGATACGCGGCGTAATTGTAAATTTAAAGAAGAATACGTGAAAAAGCAACACCGAGAGTTGTACGTTCACATATTTACGAAGCCTTCCAACGGCGGTGCGAAAGTATAGCAGCAATGTACTGTCGGCCAGGTGGGCTCAAGAAGCCAGGCATTGGAGTCGACGTGAGAGATCCATTTCGCTGTACTTGTACCTCGCAAGGGAAGGCAGGCGCCGGGAGGCTGGAACGATACGCGGCGTAATTGTAAATTTAAAGAAGAATACGTGAAAAAGCAGCAACACCGAGAGTTGTACGTTCACATATTTACGAAGCCTTCCAACGGCGGTGCGAAAGTAGAGCAGCAATGTACTGTCGGCCAGGTGGGCTCAAGAAGCCAGGCATTGGAGTCGACGTGAGAGATCCAGTTCGCTGTACTTGTACCTCGCAAGGGAAGGCAGGCGACGGGAGGCTGGAACGATACGCGGCGTAATTGTAAATTTAAAGAAGAATACGTGAAAAGCAGCAACACAGAGAGTTGTACGTTCACATATTTACGAAGCCTTCCAACGGCGGTGCGAAAGTAGAGCAGCAATGTACTGTCGGCCAGGTGGGCTCAAGAAGCCAGGCATTGGAGTCGACGTGAGAGATCCATTTCGCTGTACTTGTACCTCGCAACGGAAGGCAGGCACCGGGACGCTGGAACGGTACGCTGAGTAATTGTAAATTTAAAGAAGAATACGTGAAAAAGCAGCAACACCGAGAGTTGTACGTTCACATATTTACGAAGCCTTCCAACGGCGGTGCGAAAGTATAGCAGCAATGTACTGTCGGCCAGGTGGGCTCAAGAAGCCAGGCATTGGAGTCGACGTGAGAGATCCATTTCGCTGTACTTGTACCTCGCAAGGGAAGACAGGCGAAGGGAGGCTGGAACGATACGCGGCGTAATTGTAAATTTAAAGAAGAATACGTGAAAAAGCAGCAACACCGAGAGTTGTACGTTCGCATATTTACGAAACATAGTGCAAGGCGCCTTGCGGTAACTTTTCTGCCGACAAGAAAACCGGCGATTGATTCTCGAGAAATAGCAACGCAGCAACTGCATAACTGGCATTCAGCTCAGTCTCTCCGTGGACTCGGGCAAGACAGCCTTCGGCTCACAGCTCTTCCATTGGCAGCACATCAGTAGGCTTCGGTGGATCTAGAGAGAGGCAACGACCGCTTGTAAAATCAATGAGAACAAAAACTTACCAATTGACGATCGACACACCAGTCAGCGTGTTACACTCCATACATGGACTCCTAGAGGAATGGCTACAGACGTGAGGGAAATCCTGAAAATTGATCTCAACACCTCATAGTAAGCGTACCACCATCAATAATGATGACAAGAAAGATATGGGAAGCAGTAAGCGCAGCATATAGTACTCTAAATCAAAACTGGACAAACGCTTCCGGATGCAGTTTGCTTCTTCGAAACCACATTTTTCTCGATAGCATTCCTATCGTGCACGAACCGCCTGGTCGCGAAATAGTGGTCGAACTCGCAAAGCCATTCGGAACGGGTCAACATCGTCAACGCACTCGAAAGAGGACGACTGAACTATACTGCCTAGTGTCAGATAAGCCTGAAGCTCTATGCGCCCGTCCCCCGTCCTCTTCGAATCCGTCGTAGAGAAGACCCGACGTGACCGCGGCGGCTCCCCGTGTAAACAGGGACTTCAAACTAAGCACCAACACTAACCACGTAATTTTTTTACATCGATGTTTGCAGCCGGAGCCGATTGGTGACTAGCATTTCCCCATAGTGCGCCACCCTCGCCGTCGTGGAGTACCCTCGTCGCGTCACTGCAATTCTGCAACTAAGCTCGCCGTGATAATGGACTGCCCTGCGCTGGTAGTCAGGTGATTGCCGTGTCTGACGTCGATGTAACACAGCCCACCGGCGTAGAGCATCTGAAAGATCCAGAAGTTTTATTTAGCAATACGAAATGCAGAAATAATGTCCAGACGAGTCGCGTCCGTGTAGGGACAACGCGTTAAAGAAATGGTAGGGCTCACGAACAGACAGCCTTGCTCGGAGGGTGCAGCTGGTGGCGAGATCTGACGAGGTGCAACGCTGCGACCAGGACCATAAGCGTCGTAGCGAACATCGAGATGTATGCTTCCGCCTGCTGATTTTCATGAACTCGCAGTACCTGCTCAAAGCATTTGAATATCCTCCTCTGCTAAATATGCTCAGAACAGAAAAAAAAAGAAAAATTTCCAAGGATTTACGTCCCAGAAGAAAGATATGATTGTGAGAGACACCTTAGTGGAGGGCTCCGGAAATTTCAACCACGTGGATCTTGCACATCGCCTCCATCGAAATGCTGCCGCCGCGGCCAAGATTCTATCCCGCGTTCTTCGGATTCGAGCCATGTGTCATAGCCACTACACCACCGCTGCGGGTTCTCGGAACGACGCCATGATGTGACAATTTCGTTCAGGCAAAAAAAAGATGGTTCGCCCGAGACACAATAAATGTAAGAAAAGAAACTGTCAAACGCAGGCGGATCGTCACTGGGGCTGGATAGGACGTAATGGCGCACAAAAGCAGTACCGATGGTTAGGATTTCTGACATATTTCTGTAACTCAAGTCGAGAGTATTCAGTCAGTAGATTGAAAAGCCTGCCAAGAAATATTCTCGAATTGTTTCCAAGACCATCATCTAATGTGCCTAGTGTACTACACATGTCTTCTTTCACAGAGCCCATACGGTTAGCGTCGTGTGCTCTGCTGGAAGCACCGGACATATCTCAGAGCTATATACCAGTTGAGCCATTAGCTGAAGGTAAGCGGTCATTTCATTTTCTAAGTCCTCTCAACAAAACGGCGAAAACACTTTTCTGGAACACTTGTAGCTAGTACAGCGTCTGCACGTGGTGGGGGGTCTTACAAATGCTATTTGTGCATTTCCAAAGGCCTGCGTCCTCCTCGTTTGCCACAACAATGAAAGCATTTCCGGCAAGAATGCGAGATCTCTTAGCACTTGAGATTTATCGGAAGATTTCAGCAAACCATGTTCCTTGTGTGGAAGCAGCTGCTCTGTGGCCAGTGGCCACCATCTAGAAATAAAGAAAAATGACATTCAATCTTGCACGTTGGATTAAACTAAACCTCAAAATACTTTTTCCGTAAAATGGCGCGTCTAATTCGCGCAGGTCATCTCCCATTGTAGTTCTTTGCATGTTTTCAACGAGAAATGTATGTGCCTCCAGAGTTTAATAAATAACGTTCGAAGTTTTATTGCCTGGATTTTTTTACATAGCCGGTTTCTCAATATTTGGTTCGGATTATTGTGGTATTAGGAGAAATAAATACCAATTCTTAAGAGCCGTGTTTTTATCACGTATTTTGTTACCGTGGTTACGTGAAAACAAGCTTAAGAGAGATGCCCTGAATTCATGTCAAAATATTGCATGCGAATTTTTATTTATTTGTAGATACTGCAATCCCACATGAGAGATTATATCAATACAAAAAAAAAGATTATAGCAGGGTGGGAATTGCAATCATGAGTATTGCAAGGAAAACATGAAGCAAAACAAAAAATACGTAAGCGGGATACAGTTGAAAGAATTACGAAAAGGGAAAAACTATATAGAATATTGACCAGCACATGAACGACCATGACGACAAGATGCAGTTCAAAATATACATGATAGTAAGAACATCACAATCCGACTCATATACGCTGGTATTGGAAAACATGGCTGTCAATTCTGCACAATTAGACACGAACTGTACGCGGTTAGGCATGAGGCGAACATTTGAAATGATGGCTGTAATACAGCGTCATTAGTTAAGTTGTTCCATTCCCTGACTGTCTTTGGGAAAAACGAATACATGAAAAAATGAATGTTTGAAAGTGCGTGACAGAAAGATTATGGCACCTTCTTTTTGGATACAGTTAACTTCTTCCTTCCTTGTTCTTGTTCGCCCGCTCATCCCGCCGTCAGCTAAACGGTTGACAAGCTGCCGACCAGGGGATTGAAGGCGGGCTGCTTCACCTGCTGGCACCTTGAGGGAACGACGGCTTCGACATCTTGTTGTTAAAAACAACATTTAATCAACAAGATGTCGAAGCCGTCGTTCCCTCAAGGTGCCAGCAGGTGAAGCAGCCCGCCTTCAATCCCCTGGTCGGCAGCTTGTCAACCGTTTCGCTGACGGCGGGATGAGCGGGCGAACAAGAACAACAAGGAAGGAAGAAGTTAACTGGCGCAGTCGGACAGGACCTGTATGGCTGAACCGAGGACGACGGCGGGGAACGACATCGGCCGAGACTGACGACAACCACCAACTGACTACCGCATCACTGGGCCAACGAAGCAAGGCTAGTCCAGCACATTCCGAGGAGGAAGAGCGCACCGCAAGGCTACTTCAGGCGGGTACCTCTTGATTTTCTGTCGGGCGCAGGCAATGACAAAGCGTTACAACTTGCGAGACAGAGAAAGGCATAGCTCGGAAATGAACGGGGACGGGGCGGAAAACTTGCAGGCGTTGGGAGTCGCCGACAGCGACGCGGGGGGTCAGGGTAGTGGCACGTCAGATACGGCGTCGGAACAGCAGCTAGCGCTGCTACAGCTTCAACTGAAAATTGCTGAGGCGGAAACGGAGAAGCAGCGCTTAATGCTAGAAAGCCAGCGGTTGCGAGCCCGGGAAGGGGCTGAGCCTAACGACGGCGGTGAGAGCTTATCGCTTGGCGGAAGGTCAGAGGAACACAGGCGGCTGAAATTTGCAAGCTTGTTGAAGGGTGTACTGGCACCAATGCCGAACCAAGAGGCACTCGTGCCGATGTGGTTCGAAGATGTAGAGGCAACGCTCGATTCTTATGAGGTCCGGTCGAGTGGTGGGCCGGGCTTGTTTTGCCCACAGGTTGAGCGAAAGGGCACGAGGACTGCTGGCAGGCTAAAGGCAGAGGAGCGGAAAGTTTACTCAAAGCTTAAGTCTAGCATTTTAGATGGTCTCAGGCTCACGGCATGCTCAGGAAAGGTGGCCGCCTGTCATACATGTGCCGGTCTACGCGAGAGAGAACTGTTAAGGCATTCTATTTCTTCTCTGTTTAAGCTAATCAACGGCAGACTCACGCACGCACTTCCACTATTACTGATATGCCAGGCCTCGACCATTAAACGCGTTTCTTCATTCTTATGCCTGTACAGAATTGCGCATTCGTCTAACTTGGGCATACAGTTGCAATCCCGGCAGTGCAACCATAGATTAGACGGTATTCAATGTTCAATTAATCTCTGATTAATACAACGCCCTGTCTGCGCTACGTGGGAACGTCAGCAGCTAAACGGAATCTTATAAACTTCATCCATGCGACAGTCGCTAAAATTATTGTTGGCGGTGTGCTTGACCTGACAAATATCTGTTTAATTTTTCTATTGAACTTGCTCATTTTTTCTATGCTCGGCAGCACAAATCCTATGAAACTTATTGGGAGCTCTAAAAACAACGTTAACCCCGCATCTGCTTCTCACTTTAAGCCTGTGCGAAACGGAGTGAATATACAGAATACCCGCGACTCTATTGTTATTACTGCTGTATCCTACGTCGAGCGTTTCGGTCGAAATCGACTTCTTTAGGTGCTCAGATATACTGACTATAACTAGTCTAGGGTAACCTACTTCTAAAAGGCGCTCGACCTGCGCATTAAAGCTATTGTTTAGTTGGTGCAAAGATGATTTTGTTAGGGATGACTTTAGACAGGACATGGCTATTCCGTTTTTGTTTTTTGTTTTTTGTTTTAGTTTCGAATGCTTGGTTGAACGTTTAACGACGGCTTATATATAAATAAAGAAAAGTGCGATGTGTACAATATACGCCCACTTAGTCCACCGGTTCATGATTGCGTAGCATTTCGATGCGTGGCCAGAAGTGTTACTTGTTAGCCAAAGGCCGATACAGGGTGGGGTAATGAAATACACGTCACTCATGGTTGACACAACCACTAGAAAATGAGAAAGAAAGACAACACAAATGGCAGTAGGTGGCTTCGGCTTCCGCATGAGTAAGTATGAGACGTAGAACTTCAATGATATCCCATTTATGGGGCGACGTTTCGGTCAGAGCCTGACCTTTATCAAGACGGCATTTCTTTTTCTCTTGTTCGTTTATATAGGCATGGTAGAAAGCGGGGAAACTGTTTAATAAATGGTTGGCGAAAGTGAGTGGCGAAAGATGGGAGGGAGCAGAAGGGCGCCAACACACCTTCTCTGGAAATACTGCACGCACACTCAAAGAATATATATATTGTACTGAATATGTATGACGTGCGCCCAAACGCCTGGATGCAGAAGACGACGACGATCGGTGGTTGTTACCCACGCTCTTGCGCGCGCTCGCCTGGACCCAGATCTACCTTCCTGCTAGCAGTCTGTAAGGCAACGTCGCGGCCTGCTTGAAGACAAACATCCATATTTTAAGTGGTGGAAGTGCTGGCTAATACATACATACATACGTGCATACATACATACATACATACATACATACATACATACATACATACATACATACATACATACATACATACATACATACATACATACATACATACATACTAAAATATGAACGTTGGTCTTCAAGCAGGCCGCGACGTTGCCTTACAGACTGCTAGCAGGAAGGTAGATCTGGGTCCAGGCGAGCGCGTGCAAGAGCGTGGGTAACAACCACCGATCGTCGTCGTCTTCTGCATCCAGGCGTTTGGGCGCATGTCGTACGTCTTCAGTACAATATATATATATATATATATATATATATATATATATATATATATATATATATATATATATATATTTGAGTGTGCGTACAGTATTTCCACAGAAGGTGTGTTGGCGCCCTTCTGCTCTCTCCCATCTTTCCCTACTCACTTTCGCCAACCACTTATTAAACAGTTTCCGCCCTTTCTACCATGCCTATATAAACTAACAGGAGAAAAAGAAATGCTTTCTTGATAAAGGTCAGGCTCTAACCGAAACGTCTTCCCATAAATAGGATATCATTGAATTGCTACGTCTCATACTTATACTCATGCGGAAGCCGAAGCCAGCTACTGCCATTTGTGTTGTCTTTCTTTCTCTTGTCTTGTTTTTCCGTTGTCAATAAACTTAAAATGTCAAAACGAATTTTTCGTTCTTACTTTCTTTCTATACCGTCCTTCGAATAGGCACTGTCATGTAGCTGTGCGGGTAGTGCGTCAGTGGCAAGAACATTTCGCTTCCGAGTGACAGTTCCGATGTTGATTGCCCACGCTGCTCCACAGGGATCAACGTCGACCCTAAACAAATCAGCCGTTAAGCGTTGTATGGAAAGTACCAAAGGGAAGTGGTCGAATAATCTAGAGTAATCTTTCTATTAAATTTTTTGGCTGAAATCGTAGTTGTAATCGGTTATACTTGAGAGTAAAGTAATTGTAATTGTAAACGGTTACTTCTTTTTCCCAGTAGCTTGCAGAAGTCTGTTGCTGCCACGACCACCGCCACGACCCAAAATTTCACGGAGGAGTTGCGAACCAATTAAACCAACCATCTGAACCGAATAAAACTTCACGGACTTCCGTTTTTCACCAACAGCAACCGCTATCCAAACAATGGTAGCTAAAACTAAGACACTGAATTCGTCGAGACGTATATTCTTTCCATCATGCTATGGGAATCGCACTGAATGTGTGTACACAGCGCCTGGACTTCTCGCGTCTTCGCATAACCAATGTCCTCTATACAGTTCTGTTCACATACGGCAGCAGCGGAAGACGAGCTGGGCTGCCACGGACATGCTCCACGCGGTACGACCTCGCATTTAGATGGACATGCAAGAAGTGGTGCGTTTAATTGAAACACACTCACCTGAACGCGGATGAGGCATAACAACCTGGAAATCTCCAGCCGCTGTTTTCGTACATCTGATACCGCGGCCTACTCGGGCCTTCGAAACTGCCTTTATAAGGGAGCACATATTCCCACGTCCGTTCACTGCAAGCAAAAATAAGAATAAATTCCGCTATCGGAGCAGCACGTCTGCCTCGGTAGATCCGACGGCAGGCAACCTTATCAGGTAGCTCGGCCGTTGTCACGGTGCGTAAGTTATCGCGTGTCAAAAGAAAATTTAAAAAGAAAGAATAAGAAGAACGTCACTGGCGCGCGTGGGAAATGCTCCCGGGACACTTGAAATGGATGGATGGATGTTTTTGGCTTAGCCTTTACAACTGGACCAGTAGTTTCATTGCTACTGTATAGATACGCAGCATGCTTAAGCACTGCTGGTTTCCCAGTAGCGGGCTCAGGATATTGTGGCATTGTGATAAATAGGCATCGCCCCTTTAGAAAGTTTTTCTAGAACTAAATTTATGTCAAGGCGGTTGCACGAAATCTAGCGTAAAAGACAACACTTTTAATTCAGGTTTAAATATTACACGTGTATTACGCGTCAGGCTCAAAAGGTGTAGGAAAATAACAAAAGTACGGAGAGTCGCAACCGCTAATAAGTCATTTCTCTTACCTTCGTCGGTCGGGACACGGATTCGACACGAACAGTAGGAACAGCCGGCGACAACAGCCTTATTTTGACCGGGCCGGCATAAGCACTATCCGTCAAGTAGACCGAGCAAAGGCGGCAGCCGTCGTGGTAGTAAATTTGCTCGTGTGCCAGGCTTATGAGGTCCCCGCTTTCGGTCCCATTCCGCCATGCGTCAATCCTAGAAAATGGACTAAGCGGCGCAATAAATACAAATAGACTACGCAAAAATGCGATACAAACGACGACAGAAGAAAGGAAGAAGAAAAATGCTAGAATTATTCTAGCGCAGGTTGAAAAGCAAAGCACACCCCGGTTGCCGTTCACATTACTCGAACATCTAATTCAGAACGGAAACTCACTGCTACGTAACTGGTTATCGGTGCTTCCGCTGTGTTCACCAATATTAAAAGGTGCCAGCGTGACTAAAGAAGGCTGGTCGACGGAATGAGCCACAAACCAGCTTGTGGCACAAGCACTCGAGTACATTCGGCAAACAAAAAGCTTTCTTCTCATGGGAAAAAATTAAGAGCAACCGCCAACAAAAGGCAAAACTTCCACGTGCGTGTCACCTAGCATCAATCGCCTGGTCAGTGCCAACAAGTACCTTGAGAATCTTACGAGACCGCCAAAAATGTGCTGTACAAATAAAAATAAAGAAGCCGAATAAAGAAAAGCCAGAGACCTTTTCCATCCGCCCTATAGCCGCTTTGATAAGGATAGCGCTTGCTTATTCGTATCGACTGACCAAAAATTGTGCTTACCGGTCGTCCGCTGGGAAGCAAAAGAATTTCGTCTTGCCGTTCTCCTCGCGTTGTCGAGCCGCACAACAGCGCAGCGCGGCCTTATGTCATTCTTCTCAGTTTCTCGGACACTTTCAGCACGTTTGCGGGCGCAGAAACAAAATTATTCAACTTCGAAGCGCGCTAAAGGAAATCGGGCACATGGAGCATTCAAAGCGGCAGGAATCGATGAACAAAATGGCAGCCGAAGCGATAAGAGAAAAAGGGGCGGAAGCGCCGCCCGTTGGTGCAATGAATGAAGCGGCTAAATAAATGTACAGACTATCAAAAGGAACAAGGAAATAACTAAAAACACATTTCGCTGGCTCACATAATTGCATCAATTTGCCTTATTGCTATGCAGGTTGAAATTATAAGGCGACGTACGCAAAAGTTACTGAATTCTCGCATGGCTGCAGTGGCTGCAAGAGTTGTGGCGGCGCTTTATCGCCGATACCGAAACTAGCCAAAGTGTACACCTGCATCGGTTGGCTAGATCCTGACCTGTTTGGATGAGATAACATAGCCATCGCTTCCGCATTCTTTTTTTATCTTTTTTTTTTGAGGTTCTACGGTGCGTCTTGGTGGGTGTTATATTAGTGGTGCATAAACCATGCTCAAAGAAATGTGGAAGGTAGGGGGAGAGGATAGCTATACAGCGCTCATAACATTCTGGGGTTGTTTTGACAAGGAAGCGCTCCCTTTGGCTTCCCTGAGGTGAACCAACCCGATTCGAGAGCAATTATCTGGTGACTCTTGTGTGGAGGGTCACTTCCCAACGCCTTCGCTTGTCGCATTGGAATGGCCGACTGTGCATGCCTGCGAACTCTGCGGCAGGGTGTGAGCCATCCCACACATCTCTCGATTTGCCTCACTACATCTCCCACCGATTTGCGTACGGCAGACACAAATCGACGAGCAGCTGCGGTCTGAGGAATCAGTAGTAATTAGCATCTACCCATTTGTGGCGCAAAGCTCCAAAGCAATGCACATGGATTTCTTAGAAACGAAGGCTTCTTAGCTGACGAAAAAGTAAAGGCTCTTATTTCTGAGAAATCCACCTGGATTTCCTTGTCGCTTTCTGCCATAAGCGGGTAGATGCTATTTTTCCCTTTCATAATGGTTTTTCCACCTTGCGGAATTCCGCAAGAAGTAACTTTACCGGACTATAAGAAAGATGAAAATTTTGGCGTATAAGACCCAGCGTGCGATTAGCGTTATTGATTATATGATCTACATGCATCTTCCAAGAAAGATCAGAAGAGATGATTACGCCTAGATATTTGTAACAGGACACAGGTTCCAGGTTTGTATTATTAAGATAGGGGGGGGCAGTGTTGTATTGCGATGTGAAATGCGCATGTGCTTGCATCTGTTAGTGTGTAATTCCATATTCTACGCATTAGTCCAGTCACGAACCCTGTTTATATCAGACCAATCAAAAGGAAAAAGGAAATAACTAAAAACACATTTTGTTGGCTCACATAATTGCATCAATTTGCCTTATTGCTATGCAGGTTGAAATTATAAGGCGACGTACGCAAAAGTTAGTGAATTCTCGTATGGCTGCAGTGGCTGCAAGAGTTGTGGCGGCGCTTTATCGCCGATACCGAAACTAGCCAAAGTGCATACCTGCATCGGTCGGCTAGATCCTGACCTGTTTGGATGAGATAACATAGGCATCGCTTCCACATTCTTTTTAATCTTTTTTTTTTATTGAGGTTCTACGGTGTGTCTCGGCGGGTGTTATATTAGTGGCGCATAAATCATGCTCAGAAAGAAACGTGGAAGGATATGTTGAGAGGGCAGCTATGCAGCGCTCATAACATTCTGGGGTTGTTTTTGACATAAAACCGCTCCCTTTGGTTTCCCTGAGCTGGACCTACCCGATTCGAGAACAGTTATCTGGTGCCTCTTGTGTGGAGGGTCAAATCCCAACGGCTTCGCTTGTCGCGCTGGAATGGCCGACTGTGCATGCCTGCGAACTCTGCGGCAGGGTGTAAACCACCCCACAGTAAACCACCCCACACATCTCTCGATTTCCCTTACTACATTTCCACCGATTCGCCTACTGCAGACACAAATCGATGAGCAGCTGCGCTCTGAGGAATCAGTATTAATTAGCATCTACCCATTTGTGGCGCAAAGCTGCAAAGCAATGCATATGGATCTCTTAGAAACGAAAGCTTCTTAGATGACGAAAAACTAAAGGCTCTTATTTCTGAGAAATCCACATGGATTTCCTTGTAGCTTTCTGCCATAAGCGGGTAGATGCAATTTTGCCCTTTGGTAATGGTTTTTCCACCTTGCGGAATTCCGCAAGAAGTAATTTTACCGGACTAGAAGGAAGATGAAGATTTCGGCGTATAAGGCCCAGCGTGCAATTAGCGTTATTGATTATATGATCTACATGTATCTTCAAACAAAGATCGGAAGAGATGATTACGCCTAGATATTTGTAACAGGACACAGGTTCCAGGTTTGTATTAAGATAGGGGGGGGGCAGTGTTGTATTGCGATGTGAAATGCGCATGTGCTTGCATCTGTTAGTGTGTAATTCCATATTCTACGCATTAGTCCAGTCACGAACCCTGTTTATATCAGACTAAAGAAGATCTACATCAAAGTCATTGTTAATAACACGGTATATGACGCAGTCACCAGCGAACAGGTTAATTCATGAACATAGGTTATCAGGTAAGTTGTTTATATAGATGAGAAAACGCAAGGGCCCCAGCACAGAACCTTGAGGCACGCCCAATTCAACAGCAGAAGTCATGGAGCAGGTGTTATTAACGGTGACAAATTGGGAACGATCAGTGAGAAAAGAGTGAAGCCATTGAAGAACGATAGGATGAATGTTAAGTTTACTGAGTTTCAAAAGATGCATTTGGCAATGAACCCCCCGTCCAGGATGGAATTTGGGTCATGCGTGAATGACAAAAGTTGCGTTTCGCATGAAAATGACTTGCGAAATCCATGCTGATGATCTGCAAAAAAAAAAGGAGTTTGACTGTGTAAAAGATCCGAGTTGAGAGCAAATAACATGTTACATAATTTTACATGAAATACATGTAAGTGAGATGGGTCGATAATTATATGGAGAATGCCTATCCCGAGACTTGTGCAAGGGAATCACTTTCCCTACCTTCCAGTATTCCGGAATGCAACCGGTCTGAAGTGATCGCTAAAATAGATTAGTGAAAATTATGGCACTGTACACTTTAGTCCTATAATTAAAAACTTGGAATTGATGTCGTCAACGCCACATGATGAAACTTCTAGGTTGAATTATTTTTTTTTTTGCCAGCAGTATCAAATACAACAGGGGGGTCCATAGCAAAAAAATTAGTACCGGCATAAGTGGGAGTTACAGAACACACATTTTTTTGAAAAAAGCAGAAACAAATATAGGGACTTTAAATGGCACACTGGATTGTCTTGGTAGTAACACCTGCTGAGTTGGCTCATGCATAGTTTCGCGAATGTTGCTGGCTGTACTATTAACTTTGCATGCACAATGCGTTTGAGCACGTTGTAGATTTTGTGCAAGTATAAGTGATAAAGCTTGAATGTTCTCTGGCATATGCATTTCATCGCTGATCAGTGTTTATGTCTGTTAGCTTGGCGGTTGGCAGCTAGGTGTTGGCTTGTGAAGCATGTCGCAGGAGTGAATCCTAGCCACGGCGGCCAGATTTTGATAGAAGTGAAATGTAGGTAACCCCTGTAACTTAGGTGCCCTTTAAAGTAACTTAGGTGCCCTTTAAAGGCCCCCATGTGGTCAAAATTACCCTGGAGCCTTCCACTAAGGTGCATGCCTCATAATCATAGCGGGTTTTTCCACATTAGCCCCATCAATTAGTTTTTACCGACGACCAAAGGTTCTGCTAGTCGCTATTGTACAGTGTGATTGGCTTGCTTCCCTTGGCACATGTTCACCCAATAAAAAAGCGCGGTCTTCAACGTTTGTACTCTGCATGCTTGATTGTTGCGACCACATGACATCCCGTGCGCGGAATATGCATGAGTTCAAGCGCAGCCTGCCATGAGAAATAACACGCGCAACAGACAGTGAAAAAGACCGCCCCCATAAAAAAAAAGGTGTGTGCCAGTATTCAGCCATTTGTGGTTCATCGCAGTGATTCAACAACACGTCTACGCAAAAGAGGGCGAATCATGTTTACAGATACTTTTTACTTGAGGCTTGAGAAATTGGCAGTTAGCTCCCTTCATTGTCACCATTTAATAGTTGGCTCTTGGTACTTCAGTGCAGCTATGGCATACTTACTGTTGATGATCATCGACAAGGCTTCGCTTAAAGGAGCACTGACAAATTTTATACACAGTTTCATACATTATGTGCAATGCTGTGGAAGGTAGTGCAACTTGTTGCCGTAGATTCATTCGCACTAGAAAATGGTTCATTTACTTCCCACATTCACAACGTGACTTTTTC
>JABSTT010002672.1:0-38931 GCA_013339685.2 Hyalomma asiaticum | reverse complement strand
TCGATCCCGCGACCCTCGGATCAGCAGCCGAGTACCTTAGCCACTATACCACCGTGGCGGGGCTGTACAGATGTGAATATGCTGATCTGTGTCTCTCGGAATGTCAAGGTATTAGTTTCCTTTCTTCACATTTGCAGCTGGCCAATAGGCTTGACACACGTGTCCTTCCTTTGCTTGCATTAGCAGTTATGATGCCGAAAGGCAGCTATTAGACACATGGAGTTACATATTCTCATTGATGGGTAGTACTGCGGAAAAACAGTGCCCTCAATTGAAATACGTTACCACTCACGTTATTCAGGCGCAGGGGAGCCATTCAGAGAGCCACACATCCACAACTACTCCCCGCACTCGTGCAGGTCTGTTTTTATGTGTGTACATTACATCAGCGCACAAGCGCCGACCAATAGCGGCGGACAGTGAAACGCGCACGGGGCGGTACCGGACATCTCCCTTCCCCTCTCTGGGATACCTGCGTAGCGGAACAGCTGCTTCGCATCCTTTCCCACTTCTCCTAAATTCATTATATCGACTATTGTCTCGTGCAGCCGCTTCTGATACTTCGAGAAGTAGTGCAGTCGAGGTTTCGCACGGAAAGCTTGGAATGATCAGCGTTGCCACGTTGAATGTCCAGGGGCGGCCTGTCCGCATCCGGAAGGGCTGCGAAACCCTCAAAGTGGGTGAAGTTTAACTTCACTGAGGACGCTATCGACCTTTGCGCTCAGGGTGAGACAGGAGTGTGATGTCGTGCCCCATCAACCGCTCCTGCCGCGTAAGACTCGGTCCGTCTACTTTTTTGTTGTCGGACAGGACCAAATGCGCCCGCGTTCGAGGCTCAGTGCCCAACTTTTATCGCCAAGGTATCTGAGGGATTTTTTAGGGAAATACTGTAGCCACAAGGGGAATTCGTTGTTCATAGGATAGATGAAGAAATTTATTGAAGACCTAGGGAACAGAGTCGGCTTTTACCCAGACCTCCTCACCTCCCCCCCCCCCCCCCCCCACCCCCCGCGCGGGCGTCTCCCAAGTTGGCACCGGCAGGGAGTACTTGCCGGCCACATCATGGACTCCTTTGATTGCCCGAAGTTGACTGTTACGTTCCACACTTCTGATTGCCGAAAAATAATCTTTTGTGAAGGTGAGCTTCGACTTGAGTTCCTTGGGTATGTGGGGCCACTCCCGTGTCATGTGCTCAAATGTACCACAGCTGCAGTCAGCGCAGTCAGGAGATATAAACGTATAGAACGTAGTGGTAATATGTTGTTGTATTCAGCCATAATGTACGTGAGAAACGGCAAACACATGTCCTCTGCAGTCCAACACACGTCAACATTTTTTCGCTATTCCTGGTCGGTGTGGCATGGCGATTACTGAAGATTGTTAGCCATTAGCAGAAAACGCTGTCAATTTTTAGCGATCATTATGGGAAGCAACACTCTTTGTCCATACTACCCGTACTAGCATTTGAAAGCTGCGATGCTAGTAGGTTCAGTACTCCCACACGCTGGGCTGAAAGTATTAACAAAAGCAGCAACATCAACGAGCGCCGGTCTTTCGCTACTGGGCATATTGTCGTTATATTTTGCCCGGAAATTCACTGCAGGTTAAGGTTACGGAGCGCACGTTCACGGTACACGTGCGCCTGCAGCATCCGTTGGAGAGAACAACAAAAAACTGCGTGCTGACGCGTTCTGTAGGGTTTACGCACCTGGGCGCTTCGACCAATCACGAATCGTATCGTGTTTCAATGTACAACTGTTTTCATATTGTACGTGTGTCCAAGAAAACAACGCTGCTCTCATTACAGATTGGGAAACAAGCCGGTCCTTGACCTCACCTCCGCGGCACATACGTAGTGAAGCCACTTTCATTTTTTATAGCCTCGACTTATGAGACTAGCCAGGTACGTCATTAAAATACATTTCCAGCGAGCGTTTGACATGAAGGGGATTGCGGTGTATATCGCCTAAGAATTTCATATTTGACCCACGCGTGCTGTGTAGCGAATTCTTTTGCATGCGGAGTAGATTGCTACGCATACGTCACTTCCTCCGAGTCAAAAATGGGCTTTCTGTAAGCCCTAACTACACGGCTGCCCTGGCGGAAGTGCGCTGGAACCAAGAGTATAGTGAATGTGATATTCACGCTAAATATGTTTACTCCCACAAGAACACCGTCAAATCCGTTTATTGCATTTCAAATAGACTTTATTCACAAAGCGATGTCAAGTATTGGCTCGGGATTCTGAGGGCCCCTGTTATTAAGCTGGGCACCGTCTATTACTTTACAATCCTTCCCGCAATGTAAACTTGATGCTGGCGCCTGCAGCTGCAACGCAAATTTCCTAAAAGCGCGGCACCACCGTGCTTTCAGCCTATGAGAATCCGCTGTGGAGTGCCTGAGACTCTGCTGTGAGACTCGGGTTGCGGCATCGAATCCCGGTGCTGTGTAGGCAATACATTAGAGGCCCGTCTATCGTGTGATGTAAGTGAACGTCTATCAATCCCAGGGGATCGAAATTTCTATAAGACTCTGCTGTGGCCTCTCTCATGAACATATCATAGTTTTGGGACGTCTAACGGCTTCAGTCATTTCACCCCGGAAGCTCGCAAATTGAAGACGGCGTAGAAAACTGGAGCTTCCTTTCTAGACGCACGAAGCTTCCCGCTTAGGGATAAACGGCCGGAATATACGATTCTCCGCGCAGCAGTCGTAGCCATTCGCAAAAGGTATTTTAACACGAAAATAGTAGCATTGTAACCTACCGTCACCTGTGATTTATGTCACGTAAACGTCAGCATGCAGTTGCGTGCCGCAGGTAACAGCCGGTGGCGATGCCAAAGGAATTTTTGCTGAGTCACACAGATATTTACTCTTGCGTGAAACTAACATAATTGCGTCTGCGCACTTCCATAGTTGAATGATGTAGCGTTCTCTCATAATCATGTTTGCTTTATGCTTGGGCCGATTATGTCCGGGGTCTGTCAGGGCTTTCGCACAGCCTTCTTTTAACACCGCCTCTCAATTGTAATTGTCCCTTGCAAAAGACATTTGAGATACATGAATACTTATGCACATTATGCATTCTATACGGCTGCTATCAGCCACTTATGGGCTCTGTGAGTGTTCCTGAGTACTAGAAGTACGACAGATCCCGCGCTTTGTGGAAATCAAAGTCATGCGAAGGAGTTATCGAGGAAATTGTCTCTGTCGAATTGTGTGGCATTCAGTGAAGCAAATGGGGATGGATGGATGGATGTTAGGAGCGTCCCCTTTTTAACGGGGCGGTAGCCCGCGGGCCCCAAGCTATATCTTTATTTTTTTTCCTCTACAAACATTTCTTTTCCCGAACCACACACATTTTAACAACTGATTTTTCTCCTCGCCTACCTATTTTATCTGTTATCGTTCCGCTGTGAGGTAACAATCTTACCCGAACTATTCTGCTTTTCTGTTTGCTCCATACCTTTGCGCCACCAATACTCGAAGCGTCTTTTACTTATCTCTATCGCCCACATGTTCAGCTTTCCCGTGCTATCTTTGAAACCCATGACCTCCTGTAGGGTAGTGTCCTCAGCTACACCTGGGTGGACATCTGCACATTCAATCAAAATAGGATCTGTCGTTTCCCTAGCTTTTCTACAGCACGGACATGTATCCCCTTCTTTATTGAATTTCGCTCTGTAACTTCGGGTTCTTAGGCAAGCTGACCTTGCTTCAAACAGTAAAGCGCTTCCCTATGAATTATCGTAAATTTTTTTTCTCTTGATTTCTTCTTTCGCTTTTCTGTAGTTGTTCGATGCCGGCTTCTTCTCCATTGCTGCTATTCAATCCGACTTCGCCGCTCTGACCATGCTCGGCGCGCTCTTTTTTGCCCCCTCTGCCTCGTTACTAGCTATGTACTTACTGGTATGCATCCTAGTTCTCTTTCTCCATTGTGACTCAACGTTCTTCCTATACGAATATCTGAATACTTTCGCTGCCTGTCTACTTTCTTTCATATTCCTTAATCTCTGTTCATATCTAATTTGACTCTGAGCTTCCCTTCCCTCAAAGTAAGACCATCCCCATCACCCCCTTAACAGCTTCATTTGTGGTCTTCCCATAGCCGCCCAATGAAATACGTGCGACCTTCCTTTGATTGACGTCTAGTCTTGATTGTACCTCTGACCGGCACACCACTGAGCTTCTGAATGTAAGTCCTGGCACCATTACACCTTTCCACCAACCGCGAATTACCTCGTATCTGTTGTAACCTCCCAGCGCTCTATGCTTCATGATTGCAGAATTCGTCTTTCGTTTAACTATCATAGCTTTTTCTTCTATGTATCTATTCCCGACATTTATCCATATCCCGAGGTATCTGTGCTCTCGTGCTCAGGGTACCTACTCTCCCTGTATTGATATGGTCTGATCGTTGCTGTGATTGAATGTCATCCAACCGCATTTTGTCACGCTAAATTTTAGTCCTAAATCTTCACTTTCCCGATCACATATATCAACCAAACTCTGCAAATCTGTTCGGCTGTCAGCGAATAGCACAATATCGTCTGCATAAAACAACTCAGGGAGCTTTTGTTCTACCACAATACCTGCTTGTTTGTGTGACGCTTAAAACCAATATTCCTCATCTCGATTGCTTTCTCCACTCTCCTCATGTAAAGCATGAATAATAGTGGGAACAACGGGCATCCCTGACTCAACCCTTTACCTATATCATCGACCTCCATTCTACCATTACTCGTCATACCTTCTCATTCCACACATACTGTATTTCCACTGTATATTTCCTTTAACAGCTCTCTACAGTCGTCCCCTATACCAGCCTCTTTCATTATGTCCCATAAAATATTGCTGGACGGGCGTTGAATTTTGTGCAACGAAATCTAAGATGTCGCGAGATTGAATTAAAACGGACTGCGTTTACTACATGTGTAAGACCGATATTAGAGTATGCCTGCCCACTATGGGATCCATCGGAAGCCAGTCTCACTTCTCAGATCAAAAGTATTCAAAACAGAGCGGCCAGGTAGGTCCTGGGCAGGTACCGTAGAACAGACAGTGTCACAATGATGAAACAAGAATTGAATTGGGAGTTGTTGTCTTCGCGCCGACGGAAGTTAAGGCTGAAACTGTTTTTTCAAATATATAACAACAAGGCAGGCATAAACAAGGATACTTACTTAGTCACCTTTTTATCTTTCTCAACGTAACGATCACACACTCAAAATCCGTGAATACAGGCCCAGGACGTGCATGTTCGCTAATTCTTTTTTTCCGAAGTGCGTAGTAGACTGGAACAAGCTTTCGGAAAAACAAGTATGTTGTGCGAATGAAGACTTATTTGTATCTCTGTTGTAAACCCCCCTGCTGTAACGCCCAAGGGCGACGCGGGGTAATTCCTGAATAAAGAAAAATAAAGAATTTACATATGCCATACGCCCCCTAATGTCCAAAAATGCCCCGTGTAAAGGTCTGTTCTCTTTTCCGGCTATTTCTATACACTGCGTAAGTGCAAAAAAGGTTATGATCTAATCTTCTGTCGACTCGAAATTAATTTTGGAGTTCGGCAAAGTGCCATTAAGCTTTCTCCATATCTGCATTTTTAATTTAGTTCCCCGCATCGCCAACCTCTGGAGTACTGATGTAACAGTCAGTGTAATGAGCGAATGTTATTTTTCTCTCCCTTGCCCTTATAAATGAAGTTCATCCTACTTTGACGCCATCTTCCTGGTATTCGCCTGTCCTGTAAGCTTTTTTCAATTGCTTTTAACAGGGATTCTTTGCTGGTTCGTCCGAGCTCATTTATTATAGTAAAGCTAACAACAACTAATCCTGTGGCTGTGCGCTTGGGAATCTTTTCCTCCGCCTTCTTCCAACTGAAATTTTCCAGGACTAGTTCTTCCACTTGCTTTTCCTTGCTACTATTATTTTATTTATTATTTATTTTATTTAAAGATACTGCAATCCCCATAGGGGATTTTAGCAGGGTGGATATACATCGTCATGGTAAAAAAAGAAAAGTTTAGGCAGCAAAACAACAAAGGGTAGCAAACATTGCTTCCAGAAAATACAGAAACATTGCCTCCAGAATACAATACAGATAAATACAGAGCACGCATACGTAACATCAACTACATAAAAAAGGCAAAAAAGAAACAAAATACATATTTGAACGAGATCGTGCTGCAAATTAGAAAGTAATTAAGAGATATTTGCAGCAAATGAAGACAGTGAAGGTTGAGCAACTTGGGTGTTAGTTAGGTTATTCCATTCAATCACAGTCCGTGGAAAAAAAGAATATTTGAAACAGTTATTTTTTACGCGGAATGGAGTTAATGTTAGGTCATGCCTTTGTCTTGTCGCATACCCAGAAGAAAAAGTAATGATGTCAGAAATATCAATATTATAATGTTTATTTATAAGCTGAAATAAGAATTTTAATCGGGAAACACGATTGCGTTCCGTAAGTGTGGGCAAATTGGCTTGTTTTAGGAGTTCTGTTGCAGAGGTACGGGAGTAGTTATTGTAGATAAAGCGGACTGCCTTACGTTGCACCCGTTCAAGTTTTTTTATGTTAGTTTGAGTATATGGGTCCCAAATAATTGCGGCATAATCAAGTACTGGAAGTATAACTGCTTTGTATGCTAACAAGCGAACGGAAGGTATTGACAGTTTGAGTGCCCTCCTAAGAAAAAACAATCTACGGTAGGCATTAGCGGTCACTTTTTCAATGTGTCGATTCCATTTTAGAGTGTTTGTTATGTGCAGGCCAAGGTACTTGTATTCTGTTACCTCAGAGAGGAAAATATTGTTAGCCGAGTAATAGAAACTTAGCTTGTCTTTTTTGTTAGTAATGCACATAAAAACAGTTTTCTCGAAATTAACCGACATTTGCCAATCTTTACACCAGGCAACAACTTGCTGAAATGCGTCATTTAGTAACATTTGATCGGAATGACTATCAATTGTGGAGTATAGGACACAGTCATCGGCATATAATTTAATCTTAACAGGTAGGTCATTTGCCATATCATTTATATATAGCAAAAAGAAAAGAGGGCCTAGAACCGAACCCTGGGGAACACCAGAATCAACAGAAAGTTTATCAGAGTCGTGATTTTTAAAGGTAACGAATTGACTACGTCCACTAAGGTAGTCAGAAATCCAATTAATCAGCTGCGGATTATTAAGAATTATGTTTAATTTATGCAGCAGTTTCTGATGCGACACTTTATCGAAGGCTTTCGAAAAATCCATGAATATGGCGTCTGTTTGTTTCCTGTTGTTTATATTGTTTGCGAAGTCATGTACAGTTTGTACCAATTGGGTTATTGTCGAATAGCCTTTACGAAATCCATGCTGATGGATTGTTAGAAATTTATGTTTCTCGAGGAATTCCAAAATGTGTTTGTGAATGATGTGTTCCAGGATTTTGCATGCAGTTGAACGTCGCATGCAGTTACACGTCGTATAAGGAGGCTCGTCATTCTTCTTAAAGGAATCTGCTGTTATGTTTTGATTATAATACACCGCGTCGTACTCCCCCTATTTATTTCCTTCTTCATCCACAATATGCCGTTAAAGTTTTCTTACCCAGCGATTTTAGGTGGTTCCAGAAAAGCCTAGATACGTCCTTTCCGCAAATGTCCTAGATAAACCGTTCACTTTGGCCTCTCTCTGCGTGTGTGTGTGTGTGTGTGTGTGTGTGTGTGTGTGTGTGTGTGTGCGAGTTGCTTTTGCGTCACTTGCTCATCTTTTTTGCAGTGAACATGCCAGCAATCTTTTTATTATAATTTTTATTTGTTATTTTTATTATTTCCGTATATTTTCAACCCACTCATTCGCTTCCCACCCTTGTCCTTCTCTCCTTACTACAAGGCAAAGTGTGTATATAAGGCCATACCGATCTGTGGTTAACATGTCTTGAAAAAGGTCGGGCTCTGACCGAAACGTTGATTTAATGAACCGTCGTTCTCTAAGAGGCGCATCGTCAATTCTGTTATAAACTAGTAGCAACCCAAGCTATTTTTGCATATATATATATATATATATATATATATATATATATATATCCTCCTTCGAACAGTAGCAACAAAAGATTTATTTGATGCAACGTTTGGGCCGGACTCCGATGGAAAAAAGACCGGACTCCGGTCGTAACGTTGCATCAAATAAATCTTTCGTTGCTACTGTTCGAAGCAGGATCTACTTCACTTTACATCACGCCAACGGCCACTCCTCGCCATCATGCCCATATATATATATATATATATATATATATATATAAAATGTGTTTGTGTGTGTGTGTGATCCTTCAACGAGGTTCACATTTCGTATAATCGTAAATGCGGTGTTCTTGCTCAAGATCGCCGATTAGGCTCGTTTCTATTTGCCCCGCGAATATGAGTTGCACTCCATGAGACAAAGGCACTTAGAGACTTGGAACATGGGCACTTGTGATAGGTATTAAAAGGACGGGTACATCAGGATCGAGAGAGCATGACTGATAATAAGCGTGAGCGATCGCCTCGTGCTTGTCGCATTGCTTTTCATGGACGACAGCTGTTATTCGCCGCAGTAAAGATGAACAAATCGATGACGTGGTTTGTGTGGCGGAACAAACGTTTATTTTTGGAAAGGCCCTCCGAGCGATGCCCGGTGCCACCCGAAGGTGGGAGGACTCCTTAGTCCAGAAACCCTCTGGCTTCAACTGCCCTCTTGGCCCTGGCGACGAGTTGTCGCTGGTCTTCCAGGTCCATGAGCACGAGCTTGGCCTCCCACGTTTCGAATTAGTGGTCTTCTCGTGCTTGCGTTGCTTGGTCCGCGGGTGTATCCGGTTGCATTTCGCAGTCAGCGTGGCAACGGCACTCTAAGAGCAGATGCGCCAGGGTGTCGGGTACACTGCAGAGTGGACAGAGGTAGCTGTAAATCGTCGGGTATAAGCAGTGCATTAGCGTGCCATGAATGAAAGTGTTCGTTTGCAGGCGTCTGAGTAAAGGGCTTTCTTCACTTGAGAGTTTTGGGGGAGGTGGAGCATACACACGGCGCTCGAGTCGCTAGTGCTATAAGATGGCCGAATCGGATACATCTAGTGCCGTGGCATCGTCGCGTTGTCCTCCTAAGCTTTTTTTTGGCAAAGGAGCAATTCACAGAGAATGGGTAAATGAAGATTATGATCAGAATAAGGTTCCCTTGACTCATTCATTACAAAAATAAATAAACAAATCTAAGTTTCATCAGAAGGGCATAGCAATGAATGCCATAGCCATGCATGATATACGAATAAAACTACCCGCTACACGGGCAATCTGAATCGTAGTGAACATGCGCTTTTTAAATAAGCATGCAGGTGCGTAGAGTACCATGTCACGGTCGAGCAGATCAGCGAGCTAAGTCATGTTGTTTGGATGTCTTCTGGCACGCGCTTCATACCGCGCGATCGCGCTAAACAGCGCGCACTTTGCCCCATCGAGAACCTTGAACCTTAAGTCCTGGGCCCGTCAGGGCTTTCGCACAGCCCTCTTTTAACACCGCCTCTCAATTGTAATTGTCCCTTGCAAAAAACATTTGAGATACATGAATACTTATGCACATTATGCATTCTATACGGCTGCTATCAGCGAGCGCGCTCCCTCCGACACTCGCAGACGCATTTGCGCGAGCGCTATGTGGCGAGGGCATTGCCGGCGTTGCGACGATATGCGAGGTGCCTGGAACGGAGCGCGTCATCAAGGCGCTGAGACGCAGTCCGCAGCACGTTTGATGGCTGCCGAGATAGCGAGCGCGCCAGCGATGTGTATATATATATATATATATATATATATATATAGGCACTGGATCTTGACTTGCAATGAAGTGCCGGTGGGAGATTTCACTTGTGCGTAGTTGAACCATAAGGATTCGTAGCGTGCGCGTTAACTAAATTAATCGTGAACTCGGCACGAACCTACGATGAACCTCCGGAGCTTCGCCCACTCATTGTCATTCACTCCGTGGATATGCTGTGAATTTTTTATCAATTCGGACATTGTACGAGACGTGACGGCGACGGCAACAACCCGTCAGGACTCTCCGTATAATTGCTATCGCAATAATAAATAAAGACGTCCCATAAGCGCTCTTGTGTGTCTGATATGTCAACATATGAAGGCATGTGCAGGAGCCCTCATAATTAACAGTCAATTATCTAGTGACTCATATTAATCAGAAAGACAGAGCTTGAGTCGCTCGTCATCACCCCATCAAAAATCATGAAGCAAGAGTGAAATATATCAGCGATTTTATATTTATTTCTGGAATGCACCTCATTGTTTAGTCATACCAGCCATACATAGATCCAAATTGGCTGAATTTTCTCATTTAGAACAAAGTAATGCAAGATATTTTACGCGGCAGAAATGTTATGAGGCATGTTCCTGCGCTCTCAAAATTGTTCATAAAAATCGCCGCTGATTTTCTTCAACTGCACTTGAAAGAAATCTTTCAATTTTTCCTGTTTCTGCAATTTTGTCTTTTTTGTGATTTATGTACGAAAGGATTTTTTTGTTTAATCATCCATTTTTTATGTTAACTTCCACATCACCTCTGGGAGATTCGACACAAATATATTCAGCCTCACTGCCTGAGTTAAAGCGGTAAAACGACCTCCAATATCGGTGTCATCCAGAAGCAATTACTCCATAATCAAAGTCTGGCAATTTTTTTTAAAAACGCACCATAGATGACATAGGCTCACGTTTCTTCGGTCTAAAAGTAAAACTGGCGTAGAAATGTCGAAAAAGATTTTGGCGGGCACACCTCGCCAGTTTGAAAATTATATGCCTTCAAATGTGTTGTTGTTGTTTTGTGGGGTTTTAGGTCCGAAAACCAGTAATGATTATGAGAGACGCCGTAGTGGAGGTCTCCGGAAATTTCGACCATCTGAGGTTCTTTAACGTGCACTGACATCGCACGGCACATGAGCCTCAACATTTCGCCTCCATCGAAATGCAGCCGCCGCGGCCGGGATTCGATCCCGCGACTCTCGGATCAGCAGCCGAGTACCATAGCCACTATACCTCCGTGGCGGGGCGTTCAAATTTGGAACATCTATAACATGCGAACGTACTCTTACCTGTAGTGAAACGTGAAATGTTTTCGAGAAATTCGTGCTAAATTTCGCAACACGCAGGTTGATTCCCCTCTGAGCAGGCGTTTTCCTACCTTATATAAAAATTTTGCTGAAAACAAAAAATTGACGGCAGATCCACGAGGTGAATGATGATGAGATTGGGCGAAGCTCCTGGAAGTAATCATCGGTTAAACCGTGAAATTTCTTCCGTTAATTCGCCCGATAAAAATGACGTGAAACGATTGATTAAATGTTTTATCAAACTTTTATTGCTGGTTTCCGTTGTGCTTTCATTATGACCGCTTTGTGGTCGGTGAAATGTAAGCTAAGTGGTTCTTGCACTGGTTGCAGATGAAAACCATTGCTTTACCTGGCGTCTTTCGTTAAGCAGCTGGCGTCTTTTCGTTTTGCTTTAGAAACATCTGGCGTCTTTCGTTAAGCAGCTGGCGTCTTTTCGTTTTGCTTTAGAAACATCTGGCGTCTTTTCGTTTTGCTTTTAGAAAACATCTGGCGTCTTTCGTTGGTTTATTTCATCAATCAACGGCGTTTTGAACAAAATTTTTATTGTTTAATCACGCACAGGAGAAATCTCACCAGGCACTACCTTGGAGGTAAACAATGGCTGCTACTGGGAATGAGAGACAGCAGAAGTCGGCTTTTAACACTTCTACTTCTACTAACGTTTCCTACTGGAACATGCCAATGGCTGCTAATGGGGAATGAGAGACAGAAGAATTCGGCTTTTAGTTAACGCGCACGCTGCGAATTTTTTTTATTGTTCAACAACGCACAGGAGAAATCTCCCACCGGCACCACCTTGGAGGTCAAAGCGTAAGACTGGTTACGCACTACGACTACGACTACGAGGGACGAACGGGTGCCGCTTTAAGGAGCTTCGCCCCTAAAAATAGTCGGGACCCCTCTTACTCTGTCCTTTTCTGAATACACCCAGGTGTAAAGCAGCATAGTGTCGCTCAGAAACAAAGTGCTTTCAATAACTGGCACCCGTTTCTGTTTCATGGCATTCGTGCAAAGAATACAATCGAGCCAAGTGGTCAAAAAAGAAAAAGGTTGCTTTATTTCCACCGCAATTTATACATTTTAGGTGGAAGAGGGAACACGTTGAGGATGTTTTTCCGAGGGCGTATTTTCTGTTCGCATGGTTAGCGGGCATGTGCAATAACGCTGAGTTGGAAACATGTTAGCACGAGACGCCTGCCTTTATCAAGCACGATGCGGTCTCTAATGGCAATGGTAAACAGCGTGGAATGTTGTACTGTTACATGAGCTTAGCTTAGACATATTTCGCCCGGACCTCCTCCACAATCAAGAATTTCTTGGAACTTTTACCTCCATTCTGAAGTACACGTCGCAAAAGAACTTTTGGCTGCGAAGCTCTACGCCTCCAGCGGCTGGTGCCCCCCTCCCCCTCTTTTGGTGGCTACTTAAGGACGAAAGACTTTGTTATTGTCTTCTAGTTGACTTTAGGGAGCACAGCAAGCTTTCCTCACCTTTAGCATCTTGATGTCGCACGAAACTGGTGCGTTGTCTTGGCCCGAAAGCACCGTCAACGACCGCCTGTCAGCCTTTACTAATTCTATCAGACGATTCAGTGACTGCGAACCGGAAGACATGGCGGACGCGCCCAGAGTTGCCAGAGCATAATAACTTATGTATACCCGCTATTGTCAATCTCATAGTGCAAACTACATTTTATACATGACGTGGGTCTAGATGCGTCAGGGCGTGATGTACGAACAAGTTAGATTGTTATTGCAAAATGGAAGGGTTTTAATACACAACAGGAAAGGGGGGGGGGGGCGGCTCCCGGTTACCTAAGCGCGTATGCTTGAGTGTGCACTATGTTACATGCCCTCATTTTTTCTTCTTTTATTTTTACATCTAATGTAAAAAGTTGCTGCAGGACATGATGAGGGAGCCAGGTTTATTGCAGAAAGGGTGAGCTGATATACGCAACACAAAAGAGGGGCGGCTACCGGCCAGCTATGCGCGTGTGCGGGATTGTGTCCTACCTCACATGGGGCTTACCATACACAAGGAACATCGACAGCATTGCGCCAGCTAAAGAGTAGCTCAACACCGTTACGTAGACGGCTAGTTGAACAGCTAGAAGGCTAGATATGGTCAAAATTGCTGAAGTCGGCCAAGAATGTTTCGCTTTCAAAAACTCAGTGGCTAACGTAGCCGTCAAGTGCTCTCGCTTATGGTAATATTCAGGTATTGTGTTAAGAGGAATTACGAGTCTCAATAAACAACCTGTTTGCGAAATCCAACGGCGAGTTAGTCACGGCAGATGGTGTCCGCACGTCCGATGAACAGAGGAAAATTTGTTGTTGTTTGTTGTTGTTATGTGGGGTTTAACGTCCCAAAACCAGCTCTGATTAGGAGAGACGCCGTAGTGGAGGTCTCCGGAAATTTTGACCACCTGGGGTTCCTTAACGTGAACTGACATCGCACAGCACACGGGCCTCAACATTTCGCCTCCATCGAAATGCAGCCGCCACAGCCGGGATTCGATCCCGTGACCCTCGCACCAGCAGCCGAGTACCATAGCCACTAGACCACCGTGGCGGGGCAAGAGGAAAATTTGTTCGACGGAGCCACGGAGATGTGCTTTCGATGTGAGCGAGTGGTAAACACATAACTTTGCTCAAGCATTGCATATCGTAGTCTCATCAATTATGGCTTTCATTACAAATACGCTTGCTTCTTGTGTCATTTGCACAAAATTAGGGCATTCCACATTGTCAGGCGCCTATTGCCTCCTATTCTTCCAAATAAAGCACCCAATTATTCGAAATTGACTTTGACGGGTTTGTATACAACGGAATTGTAGCGGCTCCACTGTTCGTGTGACGGCATTTCGGTGTGCCTTGCGCACATGTGCGCGGCGTTAATGATTTATCGCGATACAGCTGGAAGTGCAGGCCCATCGAAGAGAATTCCTCTATGTCGGCGACAGTGGTGTTCGGTTTGATACCGTACTGTAGGATAGAGTGACTAGGGGTGACAAAAACTGTCCGAGGAATTCTGAAAGTACTATCGTGGTGGAACAGGTGTGAATCTTGGACACCTTGCTCACAAGCTGCCACTAAGCTCCGTAACTCTTGGAAGATGTATCGGTGTCCGCTTCATTTTGTACGCTTCCGGTGAGCATGGCTATATATATATATATATATATATATATATATATATATATATATATATATATACAAAAGAAGAGATTCACACGATTAACAAAAGAATATAAATTCACTGACGTTGCGGCCGGTGGACCGGCCTTCATCAGAGGCCGGTCCACCTCTGATGAAGGCCGGTCCACCGGCCGCAACGTCAGTAACTTTATATTCTCTTTCTTAATCGTGTGAATCTCTTCTTTTGAAAATATTTATTCGGGCTCAGGGAAATCTTCTTTCCGAACTATATATATATATATATATATATATATATATATATATATATATATATATATATATATATATATATATATATATATATATATATATATATATATATATATATATATATATATATATAGAGAGAGAGAGAGAGAGAGAGAGACAGAGAGAGAGTGAAGTAGCAGACACGACTTCGCAGTTATCGTTTATTGCCAACAGTTTCGACCGCGGGACCGGTCTTTTTCAAGGCATGGAGAGAAGTGAAGTGATCGCTGACAAACTGGTCGGAAGAAGAAAAGGGAGAGAGTGGTACTAGAGGTACACAATTCATTCTGCATGTGAGCGTTATGGGTGCTTGAGAGAAGGCTGTGCGGGAGGGAGAACAAGGGGGCAACTAGCAACAGGGTGTGGCCGCAAGCCACTCTTGCCCTCCTTGTTCTCTTGTCAAAGTAGGAACCCCAGTGGCTGCAACCGCTCGACTTTGACAAAGGCTGGTCCACCAGCCGAAACGTCAGTAAATATACTACGTGCGTCGTACTCCCTTTTGTTCCTTATATATATATATATATATATATATATATATATATATATATATAAGACATCTTTATTGTGTTCTAGTCGACTTTAGGGAGCACAGCAGGCTTTCCGGGCCTTTAGCATGTTGATGTCGCAGGAAACTGGTGCCTTCTATTGGCCCGAAAGCACCGTCAAAGACCGCCTGTCAGCCTGTACTAATGCTAGCAGACGATTCAGTGACTGTGCCCCGAAAAACATGGCGGATGCTCCCAGTGGTGCCCAGAGCATAATTCCACATATAAGCACACTTATATATATATATATATATATATATATATATATATATATATATATATAAACAGTCACGGGGGTGAATAGGCCGAAGGCATGAAGACAGATGAGTAGTAGACCCTCGGAATTGGCAACAAAAATGGGGAAAGCGTTTATTCAGCATTTCAGCCGGAGACCGGCCTTCATCAGGACTGCCTAGGGTTGTATTCCCGCTTCTATTTATACCTGTCTGAGGGAGCTTTTCCTACAAGGAAAAAAAAGAGAAAGGAAAAACATGAAAACAGAAAATAATGTAGAGTGTATAAGAAAAGAAAAAAGACAGGAAATCCGACTATTGGAAGAAGAGGAGATGACGTGCGTCACATGCGAGCATCTTCTCCCCCCTCTTTTGCTCTCCCCCCACCTCCTTTTTTTTCCACTGCTCCCTTCTTTACGAAATGGTTTTCGTGGCCTGACCCAACAGTCATGTGTACAGTTTAGGCCACCTTCAGGTGTGCCGACGTCAAAACAGAAGGAAGGAACAAAGAAAACGGGTGGGTGTGGGTGAGTGCGATGACGTCAGTGGCGATGGCGTCTACATGTCTGCGCCCGGGCGGGCAAAAACTTGCATTGACATGCCTGCACGTTTGACGACATACAGGAGAAAAAAATAAGAAGGAATCTTTCAGAGAAATAATTAGAATAAGACAGGTAAACGACGAATGCCTAGGAAGTAAAAAAAGAAAAAAAAATCAAATAGGTTTACATGATTTGCTTTGCAAAACACGTCATATTTCAATGGTCCGGTTCCCGCTGTAAATACGCTACCACAGGTTGAACGCTTGCCAATGATTTTATTGCGATGCTTCCCGGATTTTCATTTATATCTTTGTCGATCGTTTTGAACCGGTATGTTAGATATGATTCTCGTTGTTCATGTTCTCGCTTTGACTTGAAGCCCGTTTCTAATAGTGTCACTGTTAATTTACCGAATGAATGATTTGGGAGGTTCAGATACTTCGAGAGAGGTAGATTTGAAATAGATTGGGCATGGGCTTTGTGGTTGTTGAAGCGGAGCTTGAACGAGGTTTCTGTTTGACCTATGTAGTGCATTCTCCATACATACACTCCAGCAGATAACATTCGAGGGATCGCATGTTAAATTACCGCGAAATTTCACAGAGTACTGTGATTGGGAGCTTTTTAAAATTTTTTAAATTCATTTCAAGTAATTATTTGCAATTCATCTTCAAGTTAATTGCAACCGCATGATTTGGCAAATATTATAGTACCGAGGAGAATAGATCATGAAAATTTCATTGAGATTAGTGAACTCTGAAAAACCGCCGCAGTCACCGTTTAACATTTGAAGTGCGTAGTATTTTAGATCTTCGCCTCGTTGAAAACAATGTCCTGCGGGTGGTCATGGTCAATAGCAATAAATCACGGCCTGAAACAAGAATAAAGAGCTCAGAGGTGCTCATGACCAACCAAGGTCTAAAATAACTTAATTACCTGCAATTATCTATGATTAACCACATACTTCAAAAGAAATTGGCGAAGAACGCTTTGCAAGCGTCCCGCTGATAACCGCGACACGTAAAAGAGGGCGCCACCACCTCGGCGGAGCCAGAGTTCTCCTCTATATGGGGCGCATCCGCCGCGCAACAGGAATGGCTGCCTTTCGAGGGCTACGCACTAAGGTTTCACAGAACCTGTGTACTGTTTCAGTTGTTTCCGTGACCGATATAAACGAAGTATGATTCGATAGATGACGATACAGGGAATCGAGAATAAACTAGTCCCGAAAGAGCTGTTCATATTACAGGTCGACAGAACGAGAGTCTTTCAAGACTTTAGGTGCGAAGCACCTTAGGGCCGTGCTCTGCTCCTCCACATGTCGGTAGTCACCGTCGCTGGTTCGAGAGGAGTCCGCTAGAGACGCTGCGGTGCACAGATGCGCAGTGCAGAGATGCTCGAGAGCGAACGGCGCGCGTTGACTATGGAAACGCGCTTGCTGCGATGATGATGACGAATATTATGATTATTATCATAATTATGGTTCGGTTAGGAAAGGGCGCTAATTTCTGCAGCCCATGTAGGGAGCACGGCTAAGCGTCTGTGTTGGTGGAAGGAAAGGGAGTGAAAGAGATAGAGAGGAGAGAATGACCGTAGTGGATGATGAAAACATCTTTATTGAAGAAAAAAATTAAAGATGGGGAGGGTCCCTAGTCCGGGACCCCTATGACAACCTCTGCGATAGCCCGTGCCCGGCGGACGAGCGCCCGGCAAACCTCGGGGGCGCCGTCGCGAAGGGTGCCTTCCCACTGCTCTGGGGTACGGGTGAAACGAATTGGTGGGAGAGGAGGGAAGCAAGCAGCGGTGCACTCTACAGTAACGTGGAAAGTCGTGGGGATGGCGCCACATCCTGGGCAGGCGTCGGGCTCCGGAAATTTAGACCACATGGGGTTCTTCAACGTGCACTGACAACGCACAGTACACTGGCCTCTGGCATTTTCGCCTCCATCGAAAATGCGACCGCCGTGGCCGGGATGGAACCCGTGTTTTTTGGGTGGAAGCCGAGTACCGGAACCTCTACACCACCGCGGCGGACCGATTTTTTCTGCGATGAACGCTTTACCAGCTCGCAAGGAACGAGAACGCGCCCTCGCCCGCGAGAGACAACGCTGACGCAGGCAGCGTCTGCTAGCGAGTTTCCTTGAAGAAACCGACTGCTGGTGCTCCACAACTGTTCACCGGCCACCGCTTATATATAGGCACTGGATATTGACCTGCAATGTATTGCGGGTGGGAGATTTCTCTTGTGCGTAGTTGAACTGTAAGGATCCGCAGCGTGCCCGTTAAAAAAAAATTCACAGCGTATCCACGGGGTGAATGATGATGAGTGGGCGAAGCTCCGGAGGGACTCATCGGTAAACCGTGAACCTTCCGTGTAATTCGCCCAGTCGATCATCATGTAAATGCGTCTTACGCAGCCCCTTACACAGGCCGGAACGCGCACCGCGTTTGCCGACGCCATCACATGACTGCTGAGAGAGTATAAGGCGGAGAGGCCACAGCGTCTTACACCAGCTTCTTACACGGGTCGTAACGCGCTAGCACAAACGCGTTAAAAACGCGCAGTCTTTCGTTAATGTTGGGTATTTACTGTCATCGTAGTGCATCTATCTACGTGCGCTTCGTGGCGTAGTGCAGTTCCAGAAACAAAGTTAAGGACTCTCGACAGTATTGGGTACCGTGCATGGAATCACTATTGTATATGAAACAATTGTAGATGATGATGATGAAATTCATTTATTAAGGAAGGGAGGACCGAAGGTCACTGGTATGTAGAAAATTTGTTCTGTTGAAAATTGTTGAAGCACTGCAATAAAGAAAAAAAAAGCTTCGTGCCGTATTGGCTAGCGCCGCGCGTTCGGAAGGGAGGGGTCCCTGGTTCGATTCCGCGCTTCGGACACAACTTTCGGAATTTTTAAAGATGGACACATCTCTATGGGACAGCGCCACCTAGGAAACTAGACGAGAAATGGAGATGACGACACAGAATGCGTACAGCGCCATCTAGTGTATCGTCACCCAACTGCAGTTTGCATGCATCTCTATTTGACAGCGCCGCCATCTAGCGTACCTTCACCCAACCGCCATATTGTACGCATGTCTATGGGACAGCGCCCTCTCGGAAACGAGACGAGAAATGGAGATGACGACACAGAATGCGTACAGCGACATCTAGTGTATCGTCACCCAACTGCAGTTCGCATGCATCTCTATGGGATGATGATGATGGTGGTTCGGATAGGAAAGGACGCTAATTTCTGCAGCCCATGTAGGGAGCACGGCTAAGCGTCCGTGGGGGCGGGGAAAGGGAGTGAAAGAGATAGAGAGGAGAGAAAGGCCGTAGTGGAGGGCTCCGGAAATTTAAACCACCTGGAGTTCTTTAACGTGACAACGCACAGTACACGGGCCTCTGGCATTTTCACCTCCATCGAAAATGCGACCGCCGCGGCCGGGATCGAACCCGCGTATTTTGGGTGGCAGCCGAGTACCGCAACCACTGCACCACCGCGGTGGACTCTCTATGGGACAGCGCCATCTATTGTATGCTAAGGGAGACGCTACTGGCTACGCAGGATGCATCGACAACCGAGAGCCGCCCAGGTGATGCCATAAGGAGCTTCGCCCCTAAAATTACACCATCTCCAGCTAAAGGGGACCATGAGGCGATGCGAAGCAGTACGGGGGGTCGACAACGCGTTTGCATCGGTTTGACTAGGTGTCGCGTTTGCATCAGTTTGACGCTAGCAGACGCTGCCTGCGCCAGCGTTGTCTCTCGCGGGCGAGGGCGCGTTCTCGTTCCTTGCAAGCTGGCAAAGCGTTCATCCAAGAAAGAGCGTTTCAATAGTCAATGCGCGCCGTTCGGAGAGAAAAGAGGAATGCCGAGAGGAGAGGATTTGAGACAAGGAGAGGAGGGGAGGAGCATGCGCATGCGCAGTCCGGGTGTGGACGTCACACGGCGGATGGATGGATGGATGGAGGGACGGAGTGACATAGCCCCGACCATAAACTTAAAGTAATCCGGAACCCGGCACGATCTACGACGTGGGAGCGCAGGAACCTCACAGAGACCGGGAGCATAAACTATAACGTGTGCGTAAATATACACACGCGTTGTCACTCATTTACATGCATGAGTGGGCAATGTAACGGTGGTTTACGGTAACACCGAACAATCCCAGTGCTTCGCCCACTCGTCATGGTTCACTTCATGGAGATGCGTGAACTCTTCTTCCGTTCTTTTTTTTTCTTTTTTCGTGAGTGCCTGTACTTTTTCTGGTCACGAAACTACGCCCGCCGTTTCATGCACGGACAGGAGCTGCTGCTAGAGGCACCACTGTGAGGAAGGGGGCATGCGTCCACGGGCACTGCGCTCGGCGGAAAAGGCTGTGCCGGTTCGAGGCAGTTGTTTACTTACATCATACCGCCGGTATTGTACTATCACTTGTGGTTGCTGTCTCACATGTGGTTGCTGCCTACGTGCCTGAAAAAAAAATTGAATTTGCTATCTTTTCGGCTACCAAGAATACGACAGAGCCAGCTGTGCCAGCGCACGAGGATTGGAAGTACAGTCAACCACTAGAGATTGCGGACCACGCGAGCGCATGGCCAACAGCGTCTTCGCGACACTTCCGCCACGTCACCTGCGATCGACAGCAGCGCTAAGTTCAAGAAGCACCCCTCCTTAAATATGGAGCTTGTCTGTTTTCAAACTGTGCACAAACACTTTTCAGCTTTCTGTCTTTCCCGTTACACGCTATTTGGCAGCCGTGGCTACGGTTTTATATCTTGATAGCCCTTCGCGAAACTTATCTCTTTTCATCGGCACTCCGGTCGATGCAGGCCGTGACGGCTGTGAATCCGCTATCGAGTCAGATATGTGGCGCCCCTACCGATGACGAGTGCAGCGCGTCGAAGCAAAAAACTAACAGTGCGGTTCGCGGCACTGAAAAATTGACATGCTAGCGAGTAGCAAGAAGACGCGTTTCCGGCGGAGGTGTCAGGTCGCCGACAGGCGGCGTACTGATAGATGGCGCGGAAAGCCAGACTGGCACGCGCTCGCGTGGTCCGCAAACTCTTGTGGTTGGCCGTACGTGTGGCAGCGCAGCTGCTTACCGCCAGAAGGGGAGGTTATTTCTTGAATAGAGATTTTACACGGGCTCGTGAGACAGCGCAGGCCTTAGCACGCGCGTTCACGAACGTGACGCTGCTGCGTAAAACTTAAAATGACGCAGTTTGCTTGAAAATGCATCACGCTGAAAACAGAAAAACAGACAAGTTCCAATTACGCAAAACTTCACTAGTATGTTATATTCCAATGCAGATGTTGACGAACAAGGCACTGTTGTAAACCCAATGACCGCGAAGAAGAATTATTATAAAAAGGACCTCAGAAAAAGATTACACCATCTCCCCGAAGGGGGCCATGGGGTGATGCGGAGCGTCGCTGGCAGTTGGCGCATTTAATGGCGGTGTTTACAGGTTTGCAGTGTTGTCGGTGTTGCCTTTGCGGTGGACCTTGCGATGAACCTTGCGGTGAACCTTGCGTGTTATTACATTGTTAACTTGGTTCGTTCCACGTGTCGCGTGACCGTTGTCAGAGTGTGGGTTGATGCTGACGCGTACTTGCGTCAACCCACTCGCTGACGGAACTGTTGCTTCCATCACACAACACCACTTTCTTTCATCGGAGAAGGAGGAGATACTACTGAAGCGAAGCGTGCGCGCGCGCTCTCTACCCGCTTTATTCATTGCAACAGCTGTTGAAGAGAGGGGAGGGAGAGGAGGGTCACGCATGCGTAGTGTGAGTGCGGACGCCGGACGCGTGACATACCCGGGAGCAAGAGATGCTCCGCATCTAAAAATTTGGCGAATCTTGTGCTCAGTCGTGCATGGCTCAATACAGCGAACCTGGTCAATCGGAAGTTTGACATGGTTTTACTACGTCTTATATGGCCTGCGAGGCCTTGCTAGGTCTCACTAGACAACCTAGATATCCTAGCTCAATTGCGCTTGCTTCAGTAAGCCCTCATTAGGCTTCTCTTAACTAGCGCTGAGAAATTAGGCTTGTCAACTTCTTTATATGGCACATAATTAGCCTTGTATTAATTATACCTTGCCTATTTAGACACCAATTTAGTAGACGACATAATTGTTAGATTCATTAGTCGTACGTAGTTCATAATCACAATAGCTTTGTTATGCTTGATTTAATTTGTATTAGCCTAATTATCCGTACTATATTTTGTATCGGCTTAATTAGCCCGAGCATTGTTATAGGTAGCTTAATTAGGCATGGCCTAATTATTACTAGCTTAGAATTTGTTTATCTAGTCTTAAATTATTTATGCTTTCTTTACTGTCCTGGCTTAACTAGGCCTGACTTAATTAGTGCAAGCTTAAGTAAGCTAGGCCTAATGAATCCTCACCTAATTAGAGTTTGCTTATTAGTACTAGCCTAATTCGATCTAGCCTAAGTAGTAATAGTCTAATTAGGTTTTTGTTCCTGTTTACTAGGCTTCGTTCAATTAGTATTAGCCTAAGTAGGCTTGGCTTATGTTGTCTGCTTAATTAGTCGGTTTCCTGAGGCTTGACTTAACTAGACTTAGAAGCTTAAATCGGCTTTACTAGCTCGGGAGGGTTATACCAGCATTACATAGCCTATCGGAATTTCCTGCGGTTTAATGGGAAGCTTGCCTAGCTTCACTGTTGAAACAGCAATTTACAAAAGTTAATTAGTAATGACAGGAGACCGTCAGAGATACAGCGTCCCTGTAGAACAAAATTGACGCTCCAAATATGGTTTATGGCGTAAATATTCTTTTCGCTCATTTGGACCTACCGTGAATCAAACTTAAAGCCGCCAGTTTACCGTCATAGTAGCGCTCGTTTACGTTTCTACTCGTTAGCATCACGATCGTTGCTTACGTGAACTACAGAGTACAGTGCCAGGAATATACTAGCACTATACGTGACAAGTTCATGTGTCGTCCTGCACATCGTTCCATCGACAAATGGCGAGAAGCTGTGAAAAAAAAGCGAAGCCTGATGCAGTTGGATTTCTTGGCCGGCCCTCCATCTTCACGCAGCGCGCAGCCGGCGCAGCCAGAGAACACCTATATACCCGTTTTAGAGCACGGAAACTGTACCTTCCACAGTATAACACAAATAAGAGTAGCGGCGGCGTAGTGAAGTGCATTAGGGCGAACGGAGATGGCGCTGCAAGTACTATCATCTGTCATCGGGAAAAGTCCCGTTTTTGCTGGTTCACGCCCTGCTGTGCTCCCCCCCCCCCCCTCCCGTCCCCTATTTTGCCCCGCTGTAGTATTTTGCTTATTCCTCTCGCTAAACCGCGTCTCGCGTGTGTACTTTTCGTACACAGGTACTGTAGCTTATCGCCAGGTGACCAAACAGGCCTCGACTGGCAAAAACAACGTCAATCAAGTAAGGCTTGCATCGTTTATTCCGGCACCACAGCTGGTATAAACAACGTAAAGTACAGTGCACACATGGGCCAACAATTTGCAGTCGCGTCCAAACAAAGCACATACATAGTGAGTGTGCTCCAACTTGTGCATAATGACGCTAAACGCTGACAAAATATGAATGGATAGACGGGATACCAGAGTTGTCGAACGAATGTTGCTCTCTCATTGCGTTGCGCCGTCCCATTCTGTTAGCTTTGATTTTACGACAGCGAGCACGGTTAAATCCACGATGCAGAATCCGAAACGTGCGCAACATTGGCAGATGTCACTGTAATACCGATTTAGCTTCTCTTAGTATTACCCACGACCTCCTGAGGAGGTCGTGGTATTACCTAACGATTGCGGATGCTCCGTTCCTGTATAAAGATAAATGAATGCGTTACAAACAAAAAGCGTCGCGCTGTGCCGAATAGGATTGGCATGAATGTCAACCATCAGCTGTGAACCCATACCATAGGTGTGTAGGTAATGGGCGAAAAAAATATTTCACTTTTTTTTCAAGCGCTAACTGCGATAACTCGCTCAACTTCCTGTCCTTTTGAACAGCGATAAAGCATCTATGAATGCACCAAATTTTCACACACAATTTTCGCAGCACTGCACATTCAATAGCAAGAAAGCAAACACGGTTATGTGTTGAAATGTTTGTTACACAATAAATAAATGTAATTAGAGCATAATCCAATGTAAGTTTATTCTAAGGCCAGTCAGCTTTTATCTTTGTCATAAAATGAATCAGAAGTCAGACTTGAAACACGAGTGCAGTTTGTTATAGGCTAAGGTCATTATGAGCCAACGAAAATAATATTTTTGATGTTGCTCCCTGAACATCGTACCATCAAACCACTCTTACAATATCGTAATGCCTTCACAAAATTGTCTGCACGAATACACAGCACACATTAGCAAACTGATGACACACTGAATACATCAATTCATCCAAAGCTGTTTTCTTGCACTTTTTTAGCCGCTTGTCCACTGAACTGCCAAAGAACAAGTTGCCGAAAACAAGTACACTATTGTGTACGCTGCCGCTGAACGGGTTATTATGGTTCAGTTACGCAGCTCGTGCAGAGTGAGAATGCCATGGCACCAATAACCGCACCAGTAAGATGAAGTGTGCTGTGAAGGCGGTATAATGGACAGCAGATATTCTACAATGCATGAACAAAATATGAATACTATAGAAAGACAGAGATGCTAGGATAATGCAGGCTGATCACAGAGGCATATTTATGGGCAGACTAGCTTCAGGAATACATTGCACATCTAGGTTGGTGTATGTGGCAAAGAATCACTCAGCCATGAGCACAATATCTGTGATGCATGGACATGACAACAGAAATTGTGTACTCTCGTACAAACACACACGTGCACACAAATTGAAATGGAGGAGCAATACGCGAATGTGTGACAGTGCCGGAAAAAATAAAGGTCATGCTTTTTGTACAGTGGCGGTCAAAATTTTACGGACCACGGGAGCGCGTGGCGGACAGCACAGCGGCGCCTACTGACGGCTGCCTGCGAAGCTCGAGAGCGCGCACTGCGCACGCGCGCCCTTTTTTACCTGCCAGCCAGCTGGTTCGCTCCCTTCAACAGCTCGCACACCGGAACGCCAGAATAAGCGCAAGGTGTCACTTCTGCTATCGCCGCGGAAACACCGAGCGGTGATATCGCGACGAGAAGAAGCGATGAATCAGACAACATATGACAGGAGCGTATTGCTACTGCGGATGTGCTGCAAGCACGCAGGCATCTATCGAGTGCCCGATTTGCAGGGTTCATTTTAAAATGAATGCCGTATTTACTAGAATGTAACGCGAGGTTTCTTTTTCTTTTTTTTTTGGATTTTGGTACCTAAAGTCGACCCTCGCGTTACAATCAAATGACGAAATTCAATATTTTTTCTTCCTGGACGCAATGAAAGGTCGCCCGTCGCGTTACAATCGTGGTCGCGTTACAATCGGGTAAATACGGTACTTCACTAGGAAATTAACAAACCAGTCAAACATTTTCAGTTCACTTGTGCTTTCCTGAAATTAGCCGCAGTACCTTCTTTAAACAAGGCGAGCGAAAACCACACAGATGCTTGAACAAGGGAGACATCCACGATTTAATGCCACTACGTCTTCAGCTACTCCATGTGGAGAATGTTATGGTCATCTTTGGAAATATAAGCAAGTCTTGAAATTGGTGATGCATATTTAATCTCCCAGGATTTCTTCCGGTTCCCGAGAAAACATAAACCACGTCTCTTTCCGTTCACTTCTCTGCGTCTTTTCTACAGCAGCTCGATATCTGGATGTGTACGAGCGCATAACATGTATAAGGAGTATTAATATGTGCATTGGTTTACCGCAATAGAGCGCAAAATCGCTGTTGAGTAACCTTATCACAAAGGTCGACTTCCGAAAAGCTGACGCCGTATGCATGTTTCCGTCGCCGCGGAGCCTCTGGGACTAACGCGTATACAATGCGGGGCGCAGCGAGCATTGCCAGTACAAATTACGTGTTTTCGTCGCGATATCACCGCTCGGTGTTTCCGCGGCGATAGCAGAAGTGACACCTTGCGCTTATTCTGGCGTTCCGGTCCGCGAGCGGTTCAAGAGAGCGAACGAGCTGGCTGGCAGGTAAAAAAAGGCGCGCGTGCGCAGTGCGCGCTCTCACGCTTCGCAGGCAGCCGTCAGTAGGCGCCGCTGTGCTATCCGCCACGCGCTCCCGTGGTCCGCAAAATTTCGACCGCCACTGTACATGTGCTTGTTGTTGTTGGATTATTTACTTTTTAAACATGTGCTTCGACAATAAACCGTATTATTGCTAATTGTAGAACCTCGACAACAAAGCATCGATAATGTTGCAGTGTATCTGCACATGTGTCCTATGTACAGTCAACATCAAAAGTTTGCATAAACCGTATTATTGCTAATTGTAGAAGTTCGACATCAAAGCATCGATAATGTTGCAGTGTAGCTGCACATGTGTCCTATGTACAGTCAACATGAAAAGTTTGCGGGATCACAAACTTCGTAAAAGCCTATGTTGCCGCTTAGCCTCTGATCATAGCCTCGGATTATACGTTTCAATGGGTAGAGGTTGTTACGATGTACAGACTGAAACATTTAATTAGAGGCTATGTTACGAGGCTAAGCCGTAATGTACATTTTTTGCAACTTTCGCATCCAGCAAACTTTTGCTGTTGATTGTACCTCTTTAATATCTTTGATTTCCAAGGCTTTGTTCGTGGCAATATCGTGAAGGCTTTTCATAGGCTGTGCAGTATGATAGTGCAAAGAACAAAAAAAAGCGACATGTTAATGTGATCACAGCCACCTGAACTAGGCATGCTCAGCCTTAAATTATGGATATTTCTGTGCTATATAAAAAGAAAATGAGCAAATCTCTTGAACACAATTTGGCCTATAACATAAATATCCTTTACACTCATATGCTGCAACTAGTGCTTGCAAAACATAATATCTGTTGTTTTTTAGCTGTTTACGATTTAACAAAATGTGCTGTATATGTATTCAAAAGCTAATTGAACTGACTAGCTTGTCGAAGCTACGGCGCCGTCTTTCTTAGTTTTTTTTGTAAACTGTTACGATTCAATGCATTCAAAAAGAAAGAACGTTTCTGACAAACTTTGTAAACCATCTCATAAAGTAGGACTAAATGCCGGAACAATGTCCGTTCACTGCCCTGATGTTTGGCTGTAATATGACTAATAATACCTGGAATTTTATGTGCCCAAACCTCTACATAACTGACAAACATCATAGCCAGGATTTTGGATTGATGTTGATAATGTGGGACACAACTAACTAGTGCAGAAACCACTCATGTGTTCCCTTGTGCTGCCTGTGGTTTCTTTGTGCTAATTAGTTGTGCCTCAAATCAGTATGTATCAACTAGTCCAACTATCACCCTTATAGTACAGCTGTCTAGGGCCTTTCGAGACGTACGCAAACCTATATACATGGGTCATGTTGCATTTAGCCGCCATAGAAATGCGACCATCATGGCCTTGAATCAAATGGGTATTGTCAGACTTAGCAGTCTGACATGATGTAACTATTGTATAGAGCTTACATTAAATGTCATCATTATTGTACTGTGGATTATATAACACATTGGACACCTGACACCTATGGACGACTATTGGTAACATATTTCCATGACATGCCTACCAACCACAAATTACACCACCACAAAAATGAAGTTTGAGGTGACCTGCTGTAGCAGATGTTCAGTTGTTCCATTGTGCTTGCAGGCTGTGTTTTCGAGGGCAGTTAACCTGATGTTGCATGGCAGTTCTGAAAAAAAAGAAAGCAAGTTATGAAATTATCATGCATTCAGAAACAATCTATGAAGACAAAATATTGTAGCAGCATACAAAGTGAGCAAAAACTGCAGCATGCTATGCATGAATGAAAACATACCTTGTAAGGCTTGTACTCTAACGTAGACTGTGCCTTGCCCATGGTGTCGAGGTGCATCCACAAGGAATGTTGACTGCAGGTGTCAGTCCGGAGGCTGTGACAGAAAAAGAATATATCCATGATGAAAATGCCGGTTTCTATGTGACACTAAATGAAAGTAAGCCTATAAGTGAAACTGCTGTAACAAGATAAACAATAAGGCAACACAGGAGGTCCCCAGCTTTGATGTTTACACAGATTTCACAACGTGGAACTAGATTTAGTTTTCTTTTCTCTCTCTCTCTCTCACACACACATTTTTAAAAAGTTTTTAATGTGACTGTAGCAAACTTTATAACACACTTTGTACTGATACATGGTTAGTTACGGATGTGCGTGCGGGGGCGATCGAAGTGTATCTGAACATGTCCAAACTGCATTATAAACTTCAGAAATGCATTTCTATTGACTCAGCAGCTCGCTCCTACGTGAAGCCACGTCGCTCAAGAGAACGCGGATTCTGTCGGTGGAGGGATATGACACGTTGAAAATTTTCGAGTTGCTGTGTGTAGCTTGCCTGTTGCAAAAACAAAACAAACCGTAATAAACAAAAGCAGTGGGTTTGTACTCACCGGTCCACGCACGCTGGGGCCGCTGGGGCTTCAAACGAACTTCGTTGCTTTGAAGGACGAGGCGCAGGGGAAAGCGCTCTACGGAAGCGTTTAAACGTGCTTTGAACGAACAAGAACGGCAAGCCGAGATCACCGATTACGAAAGCAATTCTTAGTTTCACGAAATATTTACAGGAAAACGAAACAGCGCCAGCATGCGTCGCTGCCCAAACGCGCCGCAAACGGTTACGTGACTCCTGCCGCCGCGTAGTTTGAATTTAAAAAAAAAAACGAGCATGACATAATATCCATGTCTGTAGACTGCTGAGTCAACCGAAACAAAAACATTTAGTGAAGGAGCGATGGCGTAGTATCTCAAAGTACGCTCACTATAAGCAGCAGTTTGTTGTATGTAAATGTAATATCAGGCAAAGAAAAAGTCTTCGCCTTGTTGAAGAATATTCTGCATCGAAATTAGGCACCGATGCGGACGCCCCTACATAAAAGTGCAATAGGGCGAATGGCGGCCTCCATAGCGCGAGCTAAGAGAGGGGTCAGTGGATCCACTCCCCGCGGTTGAAGCTGGAACGCGCCGCAGTTGATTTTTTCGCCATCTATGGCGATTTCTGGCATATCGAGCTTTCCGGGGCCTGGCGCAGCTCTTGTCTGCCGCCCTCTTTCGCCCCCTACGTACTCGCATCGCCGCCCCGCGGTCGCTGTGGCAGCATAGAAGCTCCCTTCGTAGTGTTACGGAGGGGTTTCGTGACCAGAAAAACGTTGACGGACTCTGATATCACTGAAGATTTCTGACGAATTCAGCAAAATCCAACGTTTCTGGGCGCTTGAGAACTATCTCATGAGGATTTGTTTCTGTACTAGTCGGATCACAGCGTCGAAAAACAACAAACTTGTAAGCGCAATACCGAGATGCGACCCACAAGAAAAAACAAACAAAATCATATCTAAATACCGGTTGAAAACGATCGAGAAAGGTATAAGTGTGAACCCGGGAACCATCGTAATAATAAAATCAATGGCAAGCGTTTAACCTGTGGCACCGTATGTACAGCGGGAACCGGACCATTGAAATATGACATGTTTTTCAAAGCGAACCATCTAAACCTGTCTGATGATTTTTCTCTTTTTTTTACTTCCTGACCATTCATCTTTTACATGCCTTATTCTAATTTTTTCTCTGAGACTTCAATTTTTCTTTTTTTTTCGTGGATGTGGCCAAACGCGCAGGCATGTCAGTCCACGTCTTTGCCCGTCCGGGCGCAGACTTCTAGACGCCATCGCCACTGACGTCACTGCAGTTGTACTCACCCACCCCCACCCGTTTCTTCCTTCCTTCCCTTTTTAGTCTTTTAATTTTTTTCTTGACATTGACACACCTGAGGGGGACCTGAAGTGTACGCTTGGCTATTGGGTCCAGCCACGAAAACCACTTCTTAAAGGGGCGAGGGAATAAAAGGGGGCACAGAGGGGGAGCAAAAAAATTATAATAATAAAAAAAAAGGGGGGGGGGACATGATGCCCGCATATGACGCACATCGTCTGCTTTTCCTCCACTCCTTGCTCAGTTTCTTTCAGGTTCTCTATCTTTCCTGTCTTCTTTCTTTTCTTATTCTCTGTAGTCTTTACTTTTTTCATGTTTTTCTTCCTTCCTCTTCCTTTTATGAAAATCTCTCTCAGATAGGTATAAATAGAAGCGGGAATACAACCATAGGCATTCCTGATGAAGGCCGGTTTCCGGCTGAAACGTTTAATTGACGCTTTCCGCACTTTTGTTCCCAATTCCGACGTTTCTCGGGGTGATAAATAACGCAAAATAAAAACACTTCCACAAATGCTACAGAATTACACGGAATGAGTACGGAAATGTGAAGTAGACTTTTACGACGTTATAACTACTACTTACTCTCAAGGAAAACGTACGCTTAGGATCAGAAATGCTGATATGTGGTAAAATACTGTTCCGGTACTGAATGGCGCACTTAAGGCACAAACTATAATAAGATGGGATAAATCTAATACTCCATTTCTGGAATTACTAGCAAATGTACGCTTGTCACTCATATGCTTCTTACTTACATGCAGTGGTGCATGTGAGTAACCTTATTTGCACATCCAAAGCCCAGTTTCCTGTGAATACCGGAGTAAACGCCAAATTAGATGTAGACATGCGTGGAGTACGTTCGGTGCTCGCTGAAAATATCTGATTAGGAGCGTTTGATTGCATATTTTTTATCGCCAGATAATCTGCTGCGCGTGATGTTCAAATCTGATTGATTTGTGGGATTTTACAACCCAGATCTACTTACGATTATGAGAGACGCCGTAGTGGACGGCTCCGAAAATTTCGACAACCTGGGAGTTCTTTAACGTGCACTGACATCGCACATTACACGGGCCACATAGCGCAAAAGCTTGGCGAGCCATCGCGGCCAATCACGCAAGAGCATAACATGGAAATACAGATACATCATGGCTGAACAGTGGAAACGTCTTTACATATTACACATGCAGACATTGATAGTGTTCTCGAAAGATTAGATTACAGACACACAAATGCACGGTTATCATGCTGCGCAGAACTCGACCGAGCGCCTTCTGTAAATGTCGAGTTGCCATGATCACGTTATCTATAGCATCTGTTGCTGGAGCTCAATCATTTCAAATCCAATTATTTTGTTTCCACTTGCCATTTAAACTCTGACCAAATCAAGCAGTTACAACCCCAATATCACGGATGGACATTGCAACGTAAAGAGCACTCATTACGCTCGGCTAGTTGGTTCCCCTCACACAAAAACAGAGCCAACAAAAACAAGCACGTCAAAAAGACGTGGTCATGCAGTCTCTTTTCATTGCCTTGTTTTCTTTGGCCCTTGTTTCTCGCGATAAAGTAGAGCTTTCTCGCCGCATTCCGAACGTCATCCCTAGAGTACGTAACTCTTAACGTATGCATAACGAACATCCGTTAGACCGGCACACGTGGGAGTCATGGCTCGCGAAGCAGCAAAAAAGTCTGACGGCTCTCAATGCCAAACCCGAACGTCACATTTATGAAGCCGCGAAGCCCTGACTTACCTCTTGCGCTCTCGGTAAATAAGTGAGAGCGTTGTCTTTCGCGCAGTAATAACCCCGCTCTATCAAAACAATGCGGGTAGATGTGACGCCGAAGTAGATAAGAACTGGCGCCGATGGGGGCCACGTCATACATGTTGGGGGATACTGCGTTGACCCGGCATATTATATGCCCCAGCTGGACAAACCCCCAGCTGTTGCACCGTGACAGTTCATTCCTCACAAGAGCGCTAATTAAACCGTCGTTCTATGCAGAGATAATCGAGGAGGAACTAGGCGCCGCAGGTTGAAATGAGCACAGCTCTTTATTCAATAACAGAAATGGAAACGCGGTTTTATGGCTTCAGTTGACTTTTACTCCTATCTTGACAGGTTCGGGTATCAGTTGGAAATGAGTTGAGGTCATTGTTCTTTTCTTCCTTTGTATTTTTTTTTCAGTGGAGTGCCTCTGTATCACCGACGTATTGCTAGAATTAACCGCGGTGGCGGGACACAGGTGAAAGTGTGGTCGCCAACGACGACGCCAGTAACTGTGTTTCGTCTTTCAAATTGAGCAGACTCGACGATATTTACACCAGACTTGCCTTCAAAAGTGCGTAATAATGAACTCTGACGTGGCAAAAATAGGTAGAATGGTGGAAGTTGCGAGAGCCAGCTCCTTGGGAAGTCTCGCAGTTCCTCGCATAGGGACTTTACGTTGTCACAAGCCACTCTATTTGGCATCAAGATGAATTTCTCTTCGACTGGTTGGGGGAGCTTTCAGAAACGGCGGTTTAGCTGCTATTTCATTAACACCAAGGTACCATTTCGTATACACACTTTCCTCGGCACACCATCTTCGCCAAGATCGGCGTACCCTCATTTACGTGGCCGCTCTACGGCTTCGTCAACACCTTACGATAAAGCAGCTTTGCAAAAGGTTACTAGTCAACGCGGCATTGTCTTCGTCCACGACGTAGAATAACATGCGCCGACATGCGCCGAATGAAGGAGTGACTGCGTCTCGCCTTTTCTCAACCGGTAAAATTTGCGCCCATGTAATGACGGAGTGGCATTTTTACAGCTTAAGCTGTTATGAGATCGCAACAACGGCCGTTTTTCGGCACCGAAGTTGTCCGCCGCCGCCGCCGCCGCCGCCACCGGTGTCCGTAACCGCTATAGCGCAAATTTGAGGAAAAAAAATATCCAGCACTGAGGCGGATTCAAACCACGTCCTCTGCGTGGATTCCAATCCACACCCCCTGCGCGGCAGTCGAGCATCCTACCAGTGAGCCACACCTGTGCTTCAAAAATCTTCGCTAAAAGACCTAAGCAGGTATAACGTCTGCCGAGGAATCGCATTAACAAATGTAATGTTACGTTGCAGAATAACAATACGCCACTACACGTCGGGGGAAGTAGATTGCACAACGAGTTCGAGGAACCATTTGAAAGAACACAGGGCTGCGTGGTTTATAGCTCTGAACCCATTACAGAGGCCATTACAACCCATTACATTATTACATCAACCCATTACATCATTACAACCCATTACATCATTATTACGAAGCGCTGCCCTTTGTAGCAGTTGTATCGTGCCATGCATCACGCGTCAGGCGACGTACGCAGCCCCGCCAGCAACCATGCCTTGGCTCTTCGATATACATGGTGGCGCCTCCTCGTAAGGTGCGGACCGCTGCTAAAGAAGCGAATCAAAGAGCTACGCGCCCGGCTGCAGCAAGGCAACGTCGGGCACAACGGACAGCTGTGCAGAGAGAAGCCCAAACCGCAGTTCGCCGTCGACGCCGCGCCGAGAGTTCGGAAAACGACGCCAAGAGACTGTCTCAGATGTGCAGTTATACAGATTTGCACGTTACAATACCGCAGTAATTATAGTGTAGTGGGTACTTCCCTACTTGGCGCAATGATAAGAGTTATGGCGCAGGGGATACCTAGCACCTCTGCTTGCACTTGTTTCCTCAAGCGTTTAAAATGGCCTCTAAGGAGGTGGCTCGTCGAGCTTGCGCTCTCACTGTCCTGCGGTACCGCGCAGGCCTGGCTCCTTTGTTTTACTACTGTTGGATAAAAACATAGGTATAAAACAGAACACACTCTGGGTTTAAAGCTGCTGTAGCACGACGCTTCAAGGCAACTTCTTGAGGCTAATGCATTATTCCCTACCTCAAGGAAAACACGAATACTACTTCGCTCTTAGTTGATTTCTGGGGTTTTATGTCGCAACCATCATAGGAATATGAGAGACGCGGTAGTGGAGGGCTATCAAAATTTCGACCACCTGGGGTTTCTTGAACGTGCACTGACTTTGCACAGCACACGGGCCTTTACATTTCGCCTCCATCTAAATGCATCCGCCGCTACGGGATTTGATCCCGCGACCTTTGGATCAGCACTTCAGTGCCATAGACACTAGACCACCATATCGGAGAAACTATTTTGTCCCTCTCCCCTCATACCACGTACGTATTTTCATCGGTGCTGTCTGCGATTAGAGTGTTTAAAAATGGTCAATTCGTTCGCGGTGACTGCATCTGGAAGACCAACAGCGAAGCTACAGGTTTCGCCGTGCTCCAATATGCGTGCCTCTGTCCTTATCAGCGCCCCGCCATGGTGGTGTAGTGGCTGTGGCACTCGGCTACAGATATGAAGGTCCGGGGATCATATCCGGGCCACGGTGGCTGCATTTCCATGGAGACGGAAGGCTCAAGCCCGTGTACTGTGCGGTGTCAGTGCTCGTTAAAGAACCCCAGCTGGCCGGGATTTCCGGAGGCCTTTACTACGGCATATCTCATAATCATAGCTTGTTTTGATGAGATTTTGATTTGATTCATTATGTTCAGCCAAGTTGTAACCATACGTGAATGCCATCACAGATATGTAGAATAATGGCAGACAGTAAACAGTAATGGAACACAATGGGCCATCAGAGGAATGTATAACAAAAGGGGGAGTAAGCAACGAATCTGTAGATATGTTCCCATGTAACGAGAACGAAAGAAAAAAATAATCGCGTAAAGCATAAAATTGCACTCAACACAATTACAACGCAATGAGTACACGAACTAGAAGACAAGTAACACACAAAAATAGTTTTGGAACGTTAAGTCCCACAAATCAATCAATATGCCCGTAGCCCCGTGAGCCCGGCCAGAGACCTACTTGGCTGAAGGCTAAAATCTCAAAAACCCGTGCAGAATGAGACCAGTGCAAGTTAAACAACTCGCAGGTGGTCAAAGCTTCCGGAGCCATTCCCATCTGCTCTTTCGTTCCCTTTCTCCTACGCCCACGGTCGCTGACACTTGCTCCAGAGAAGGGTAGCGGAAAACAGCATCCTTCCTCATCGAATCTGAGTCACTCAGTGAGCTAGTTCTTGATAAAATGCAGGTTCTCTATTACTCTGCACCTATGTTACTCTACTGACATTTGACAGTACCAGGTAATCAAATGCACCTTTGCCCGGACGCGAGCAACAGCAACTTAGAAACGCATTCATGTTGGCAGCTGCTTCTGGCGCGGATATTCCTCCCCTCTGCTGCTTGAAACCTGGACACGTGGGAGAGCCGCCATTTGAAATGCGATGTAGCGACCGCTTACGTCCGCGCTTGAACGTTGGGAATTTCTTTCGTTTCGTAACTGCCTCCTATTCTACAAAGTGTATTCGTTAGTAGTCATATTTTCAGTTAACTTAAGGCAACCAATTGACAAGTTTTCTGCGTTTGCGTAGTGAAATTTGCCGGCGTGAGTTGACCGAAGCATTATCGTGCAGGGTATGTTCGCCAGGTTAACGCAGTGTAGACATTCCAAGTGAAGAAATAAATGTTATCCCTAAAACATTGCATGTTCACTGCTTATATGTCCCATTAGCATGGAATTTCAAATCTGTATGATGGGAACTGTTTGAGTTGGCGAGGTAAGCAAGATACGTATAGCACGAAACGAATGTATACGAGGCTAGAGAAGGGTACCGATGGTATATGGGTGAGAAGAAACCGTTTAGGACAAACGAAAACGCTCACGTCAAAGGCACGAGCATGACGACGTTATAATTTTATTAAAACAGGGAAACTAGCACAATTCTTTGTTCTGAAATGTACTGCTCTCATATAAACCATTCAACTCCTCTAGGAATCGGAGTTGAGTTCAAGGTTCAATGCAAGACTTATGTTTCATATAAATATACCGGCGAGGTCACCTAAGCAGCCACTCAAGACTGGCAGCACTCCTCACAGAGTATCTCACAACAGCTAATATGCAAAACACTAGTAATAATCCCAGTAACTGAGAATACGTGACAAAGACTGCATAAAATGTATAAGTGGCTATAGATCAATCAGCCTATTTTCCGTAACATACAATTTATCTAATGAGAGTATTTTTGAGCAGGCTTAGAGAAGCCCTCCGGTTCAGCCAACCTAGAGAACAACATAGTTTCAAAAAATCATACTGCACAATGGACCACAATCATGGTATAATGAAAGATCTCATGAAAACCCCGAGTATATGAAACCGCTTTACATAGCAATTAGAAGCAGCTTTTTTTACTATGAAAACCTGTGATGGTGATGCATAAACACTTCAACTAACATCTACCAATTTCGCACAGTAGCTCCGCATCTACACATGCAAGGATGCTGCTTATGCAACTGTAATTGCGCTTCAAATGTGTGATAAGTACTACCAGAGCAATGCGACTTATGTTCTGCTACCATATGGTAGGCTTTTGCGAACTCTGCTTGCTCACGTAGGAACGGCGCTTATGAGCCTGAAGGAACCCCGCTTATGATACCACGTTAACGCACCGTATAGAGCGTTTTCTAACAGCAAAAGCGTTCTAGGTAGAATTAAAATGTCTGCCGCCACCGGAAAGCTCTGCATATCGGGTATGCGCCACAGAGGTGGTAAAGGAAAGCCTTAGTGTCCTTTCTCGTTAAACTGAAACAATTCTTTTCACCTACAGAAGATTTCGCGTAACCAGATCAGAACGCTCTGCCTACAACATGTTTTAGAATTCCCCTAGGTCCTTTGTACTAACTGTGCAAGAGCGCTAGCTGGATTAGAGCGGGAAATGAACCCACGCCGTCTGCGTGGCAGGCAGGTGTTCTACCAAAGGCCCACGCCAGCCATGGACGCGTGCTCGGAAATAAGCCCCTATACGTGGGGAATAGCAAGGCATATCTATATATACTATGGCTATGGTACAGCGAGGAGGTGGGAAAGGGAAGTTAAGCTGAGTAAGAGGGAAAGGAGGACGGCAGGTAATCAAGCATATATATAGTTATAGCCTTGTGCAGCATAGTAAGAAAGATGTTGCACTAGTTAGGTAGAGAAGCAGTGGTCTGCGGGTGGGGAAAAGGGAATTGAGGAGGGGAGAGGGTAATCTATAGCGTACCCATGTAGTGTGGTATACCCAACCAACCATGGCTGATTCAATTCCGACCGCGGCGGTCGCATTTTGGATGGAGTTTAAAGTGAGAGAAACCCGAGTAGTGTGCATTGTCAGTACATGTTAAAAGAACCCCAGGTGATCAAAATTTCAAGAGTTACAGCTTCTCTCTCCTTCCTCTCTTTTTCAGTCTCTTTTCCCTACCTCCCAGGACACTTAGCCATGCTCCCGACATGGGCTGCTGGTGGTGGTAAAAACGTTTATTGTAAGGGTATGCTAGGACCAGGCCGTAAAGGGCTGGCCCTCACAAACACTAGGTGGAGCTCCCTAGTTCGGGACTCCAGTGGCGGTAGCCGCCGCCCGTGCGCGCCTGACTAAGGCTTGTTGCGCCTGTAAGTCGTGGCAGCCGAGCAGGGTCGCCTCTCAGTCCTCCCGTGTTGGGTTGGGGTTGGGGGGAATGGCCGGATTGGAGGGGCAAGCCCACACCATGTGGTAGGTGTCTGAAGACGCCGCACTACAGTGCGGGCAGCTGCCGCTAAAGGAGGGGTCAAAATGTTTTAAGGCTGCCGGGCACAGCAATGTATTGGTAAGAAGGCGGAGTAAGAGCCGCTCATCCGCCTTCTTAAGGCCTTTACATGGGCGGGGGTAAAGGCGATGGCAATCTTGATAGAATTTTGTAATATCTTTGAAGGTATAGGCCGGATTAAAATGGGTTTCCTGATCGGGTGGGGAGGAGAAAACAGCCCGGAAAGAGAGCGCGCGGGCGGCTGCGTCTGCTGCCTCGTTTCCTACCAACCCCTGATGAGCAGGGGCCCATATAAGGTAACGGTGTGCGGGGTCCGTATCCCGTATGCAATTTTGGTGAATTTAGCGTCCTTTGATTAACCAAACCGCAATCACCATCATCATCGAGTAAGTTGCGGAATGGAGGTGAGGGTAAAGTCACTAGCGCCGCAGTGTAGTATACCAAGGTATTGGGAAAAAGAAGTGAGGGTGAAAAGCATTGGTTTGAGAGTGAGGAAGAGAGAAATGAGGAGGCGATAGGATAAAGCGTAGCATACCCATGTATAGTTCGGTGTAGCAAGGAGGTGGGAAACGGAATTGAGGATGGGGAAAGTAGGAGGCGAAGGCCACCAGCTCGGCTGTGATGTAGGCTTGCGCCCCTAGTGCGAGATGCCAGAAATTTTTAAGCGACAAGACGTACGGCTGTGCTTTCGAGTAGCGTGAGTACCAAAGGTGTTGTCAACGTTCCTGGTCAGCCCGCGTTAAGCGAGATCATGGGTGGGTACGAAGAGCTTTGAACAAAGAACATCATCTTACTTGCAACACTTGGCAGCCTGTCAAAGAATTCGTCACAGGCGATTTCTGCGCTGACTGCTTCACGTGACGCCAATTCTCACAACTCGTCGGATCTGCCGGAGCTTTTTGTCATGTTTAACCAGAGAAACGTCTGCTCACATTAAATTTTCAACGTCTAGTTTGGCTGCACTTTCGTTTTCATAGGCTGCATTATTAAAATTCAATCATGTGTGGCACATACAGCAGCCGGAGTATTACGCGTATGAGCTACACGTGATCTTCGTTGTTAAATGTCGCGCGCGTGGCAGTTACAACACGCCAGATAACCTAACATAAAACATTCGTTTTGGTCAGGCCTACATGTTTTCCCACCGCCAATTTTGGTCTAGAGCACGTGAACGAGACGATCGCAAGATTACCGGGACGTAAGGTGATAGATAGATAGATAGATAGATAGATAGATAGATAGATAGATAGATAGATAGATAGATAGATAGATAGATAGATAGATAGATACGGTAAATGTTCTTGAAGTTCGCCAAGAAATGCTTCGCATACACAAGGACGCCATGCGGGACATATGATTGCGGAGAGCGTACATCCGATGGACAGATAAGCACAATCGATATCGATAGAAGGCCAAACGTGGCAGGGGCAGGCAAAAAGTAAGGTGTGGTGAAGAAATCAGGCAGTTCGCTGGTATAAGGCGCAACCAGATAACCATTGGGATAGGCCTGTCCACCAGGGGGCCG
>JABSTT010002671.1:0-43270 GCA_013339685.2 Hyalomma asiaticum | reverse complement strand
GGGGGCCGAAACTAGGCTTACGAGCCCTAATTATTTACTAACTCCAAAGTAGCGGGCGTCTTCTTGCTACTTATAGTGGTCAGGTTAGTAACAAAAAATGTCCACTGTATAACGCTCCATAGTCCTGGTAGCACGTCTGTTTGCTTAAAAAGAGCCGAGATATTAGGCGGGTTAGGTTAATAGGTCAGTGTGATGTAGGGCTACGAGCTGGTCCACCATTAAATGGCACGTATTCTGTCAACATTTCGTTTTCTAATCATTCAAAACATTAGTTTCTCCACTGGCACTACGTGAAAGGTCAATAAATGTCTACCATATATGCGTGTTTGCCGGTGCACGGTTGCGTAAGGCGAGCGGTCTATGCTGCGCATTTCTTGCGTGCATGTTTTCGTGTGTGTGTGTGTGTGCGATATTCCTTCGACGTCATGTTAGTGTTAGTCTGTACGTGTGGTAGTAAACGTTCATTTAATGAAATGCTGTTGGAATATAGTGTAAATTGCAAAACAGAGTGCATTTTAGATGTGAAGCAGCTTATGGTCGGGGCTATGTCACTCACTCCCTCCCTCCATCCATCCATCCGCCGTGTGGCGTCCACACCCGCACTGCGCATGCGCATCCCCCTCCCCCTCATCTCCTTGTCTCATCTCCTCTCCGAACGGCGCGCGAGCGCTCTTTCTTCGATGAACGCTTTACCAGCTCGCAAGGAACGAGAACGCGCCCTCGCACGCGAGGGACAACGCTGACGCAGGCAGCGTCTGCTAGCGTCAAACCGATACAAACACGACGCCTAGTCAAACCGATGCAAACGCGGTGTGCACCCCCGTGCTGCTTCGCATCGCCTCATGCTCCCCTTTAGCGGGAGATGGTGTAAATTTGTATTTTTTGGTTCGTTGAAACTGGTTCAGCAGTTCGTTTGTCTGTAGTGTTCTACCAAGGCCAACATTTAAACAATCTAGGGAAGTGCAGGACACTGAAATTGTAACTGCCATTATAAAGAGGGTAGGATGCCCTCTTGAAGTGCCGTTTACAACTCACTCCTACACCAGAACAGGAATTGGCCTCCCTGGTGAAGTACGTGGCCACCACCTCCCACACGATGTCTACAATTAAACCCTCGCCCTCAGTGTCCAGCAGCTGCAGCACATCTGTCCACGGCAGCGGTCAGCTCTCTGAAGCAGCAGAGGGCAGTAACAATCTCTGGATCCGGACAGGCCGCCATTGGAATCTAAACATTGGAACGTTCAATGCAAGATCCCTCTCAAGCGAAGCTAGATTAGCGGAATTACTCGAGGAACTAGAGGGAGTTAATAGGGACGTCATTGGCCTTAGCGAAGTTAGGAGAGCAGGTGACGCTTACATAGTCTTAAACAATGGACACGTCCTCTGCTATAGAGGATTACCCGAAAAGAGAGAATATGTCGTTGTGTTCCTAATCCACAAAAATATAGCGGCCAACGTAGATGAATTCTACAGCATTAACGAAAGGGTAGCATCCGTCGTAATAAAACTAAATAAGCGGTATAAACTTAAGATAATCCAGGGTTATGCGCCAACAACGAGCTACGACGATGAACAAGTAGAGCAATTCTACGAGGATATCGAATTAGCAATAAATGAAGTACGGACGCAATACACAGTAGTCATGGGGGATTTCAACGCAAAAGTAGGAACGAAACAAAGTGGAGAGCAGGCGATAGGCAACTACGGCGTCGGCCGTAGGAATAACCGTGGGGAAATGCTAGTACAATTTGCCGAAAGGAACCAGCTTCGAATAATGAATACGTTCTTCAAGAAACACAAGAATAGGAAGTGGACGTGGAAAAGCCATAACGGGGAAACAAAGAATGAAATTGACTTTATAATGTGCGAACAACCAGGTATAATTCAAGACACAGAAGTAGTGGGGAAGATAAAATGCAGCGATCACAGATTAGTAAGGGCAAAGATTGCACTTAACCTAAAGAAAAGAAGAACTAAATTATTTACTAGAAAATAAATGTAATCTAGAGGTAATCAGAGCGAAGGACGACGAATTTAAAGTCGCCCTAAGCAACAAGTTCGAGGCCTTAGACGAAAACGGTGACGATTTAGAACAAATAAGCAAAACCATAACGAAAACAATCTTTGAAACCGCGATAGAAGTCGAGGGTAAAACAACAAAGCAAGCAAAAAGTCAGCTGTCCCAATCTACCAAAGACTTAATAAAAAAAACGCCAACAAATGAAAGTAACTTCATCAAAAGATAAGGTAGAATTCACAGAACTATCAAAATTGATCAGTAAAGCCAGGCAAAGAGATGCAAGAAACTTTAACGAGAGAAATAGAGAAAGCAGTAGAAAAAGGCACCAGCATTAAATCGGTCAAAAAGAAACTGTACTTAGGACAAAACAAAATGCATGCGCTAAAAGATAAACAAGGTAACGTTATCAACAGTTTCACCGATATAGTAAAGGTAGAAGAAGATTTCTACTCGGAACTGTACAGCTCTCAGAGAGACCATACAACCATAATAGAAATAGAACCAGAGGAGAACACCGAAATTCCATGTATAACCGCTGACGAAGTCAAAAAGCTGCCTAAGGCATGTCTCGCGGTAAAGCAGCTGGTGACGATGGTATAACAGCCGACTTGATCAAAGACGGAGGAGATATTGTACTTGAAAAACTTGCATCGCTCTTCACGAAATGTATGAAGACATGTAGCGTACCGCGCAGCTGGAAAAATGCTAATATAATCCTTATCCACAAGAAAGGTGACATAAAGGACTTAAAGAATTACAGACCAATCAGCCTACTCCCAGTAATATACAAGCTATTTACAAAGGTAATTTCTACGAGGATAAGAGAAACACTCGACTTTAACCAACCGAGAGAGCAAGCTGGTTTTAGGAAAGGTTACTCGACAATGGACCACAGCCACGCTATCAACCTAGTAATTGAGAAGTACGCGGAATATAACGAACCTCTTTATATGGCGTTTATCGACTACGAGAAAGCATTTGACTCCATAGAAATACAAGCAGTTCTAGAAGCTCTACGTCGACAAGGGGTAGCTGGCGTATACGTGAAAACCATAAACAACATATACAAAGATTGCACAGCCACACCACTCCTACATGAGAGAAGCAGAGAAATCCCAATCAGGAGAGGTGTGAGACAGGGAGATACAATATCCCCGATGCTATTCACTGCATGTTTAGAGGAAGTCTTTAAACGTCTAGACCGGGAAGAAAAGGGCATTCGAATAGACGGAGAATATCTAAACAATTTAAGATTTGCAGACGACATTGTGCTCTTTAGCAATAATGGTGACGAATTACAAAACATGATTGATGACCTAAACAGGGAAAGCATTAAAATTGGATTAAAAATGAATAGGCAAAAGACCAAAGTTATGCTCAATACCTTAGCTAAGGAACAGGAATTTAAAATCAACAATGAACCCTTACAATGTGTAAACGAATATGTATATCTGGGACAGTTAATATCAGGAACTCCTACCCAGGAAAACGAAATTCTCCGTAGAATAAGGCTGGGCTGGAGCGCATTCAGAAGGCATTACAAAATCATGACCGGAAACTTACCGCTCTCATTAAAGCGAAAAGTATTCAATCACTGCATTCTCCCAGTACTAACGTACGGTGCAGAAACATGGAGAATAACGAAAAAAACTAGAGATGAAACTAAGGAGCACGCAACGTGCAATGGAAAGGAAAATGATAGGGGTAACGCTAAGAGATAAAAAACGAGCGGAATGGATCAGAGAACAGACAGGAGTAGCCGATATTATCTTATCAATTAAGAGAAAGAAGTGGACCTGGGCAGGACATGTCATGAGGAGGAAGGATAATAGGTGGACAGTAAGAGCGACGGAAGGGATACCACGAGAGGGAAAACGCAAGAGAGGTAGGCAAAAGGTTAAATGGAGCGATGAAATTAAAAAGTTTGCGGGCATAAAGTGGAACCAACTCGCTCAGGATAGGGTGGATTGGAAATCGTTGGGAGAGGCCTTCGTCCTGCAGTGGACCTAAACAGGCTGATGATGATGAGGATGCCTTACTAACCGCAGTTACTAAGAGGGCAGCACCTGTTACTAACTGCCGTTACTAACTGCTCATAAGAAGGCAACATCTGTTACTAACATTGTGGCGTAGTAGCGGTTACTTACGCTTTTACCTTCCATTACTTAGATGTTTCTAACATATGTGACTAAGAAATCAAATCAAATCATTGTTATTTCTCGGAAGTTGCTAACTGTGACTTGCGTTTACAGTTAGCAAACGAAAGTTAGTAAGTACTACAACCTTTGTATATATATATATATATATATATATATATATATATATAATGAGCGAACAGACAACGCAGCCTAGTAAAGCATAGGGGAAGTTACTTGTGGTATTGTAATTGTGGAGAAAGTAGAAAGGAATTAAGGTGGACGAAAAGACAAACCTTGCCTTCAATGGGAACCGAACCCACGACCTTCTGATGTCGAGTCCGATGCTCTACCAACTGAGCTACGAAGGCGGTCGTCCCCCCGTCCACTTTATTGTGTATTTATGTACGTATTATCCTGGGAGTGTTAGGCAGCGCCACTCATGGCCAAGGCGGCGTGCGTGGAACGCACTTTCTTGCCAGGAGGCGTCACGCTGAACGTGAACTTAGATGAGATGGCTGCTGCCCAATAAGCCCTCGCCTGTTTCTTTGCTAGACTGTTGAGCATAATTTTGGTCGTTTGCCTATTTATTTTTAGCCCTAGTTTAAGACTTTCCCGGTTTAGGTCCTCAATAATGCTGTGTGGTTCGTCACTGTCGCTTAATATCAATAATTAATTTGTTCTAATCAGTGAACATTTAAATATTTTTCAATCGCTTGCATGCCATTTGTAATGTTGCACGTATACAATAACTTCATAAGCAGGCATTAGTCTTATGCTGAGGTTTGTAACATTTCCTTTTTCCTTTTTTTGCGAGAATACGACAGCCCGCGAAGTACGCGAAATACGAAGTGAATAGGCGCCACTATACTCCAGCACTCCGAGGCGATTCTTGAAAGATACATGGCAGGCTGCATGATACACGGCAGCACATGCCTACTGGCAGTTGAGTCGTGCAACGTATGGAACCATCCTACAAGGCAAAGTGTGTACGCTGGGGCGATGACTCATGAAGCCGTGTATGTATTAAATATCGCTTGAAAGCGCTTGAGGAACGGCACACACGCGCGAGTCTATTTCATATATCATAATCATCATCATCATCATCAGCCTGTCTACATCCAGTGCAGGACAAAGGCCTCTCCCATAGATCTCCAATTATCCGTGTCCTGTGCTAACTGCGACTAATATATCCCCGCAAACTTCCGGATCTCATCTGTCCGCCTAACTTTCTGCCGCCCCCTGCCACGTTCGCCTTTTCTAGGGATCTACCCCGTTACATTTAATGACCGACGGTTGTCTTAGCATTACATGCCCCGCCCATGTCTATTGCTTCTTCGTAATTTCTATTAATATGTCCCTGACACGTGTCTGTTCCGTAACCCACTCCACTCTCTCCTTTTCCCTTAGGTTACACCGACCATTTTCCGGTTCATTGCTCGCTACGTCGTCCTCAGGCTACGGTATATCAGGTATACCGCGGCCTTTTGTATTTTTTTTTCTTCTCGAAGCCCTGCCAGTGTGCTCTATACAGTGGCTATGGCACTCGGCTGCATATATGAAAGTCGCGGGGTTGCATTTCGATGGAGTAGAAATGTTGAGGCCGATGCACTGAGCGGTTTAAAGGGGAACTCCGGCGCTTTTTCCACCATATTCTGATATCGCTGTTTTCCAATAGTACTGATAGCGCTTGCTCAGTCAGTTTGCTCAGAAACTCACCAGTAATTTATATAACCGAATGAACGGTGTGTTCAAACCGAAACCAAAACGGGTAGACGATTCATGCAGCGTATGCGATGACGTTGCAGCCTCCCCACCATCAGAAATATGAAGCTGGTGCACAAAAAGTGAAATCGGCGATGTCATCCAACGAAGTGTTGAGCTCTCTTCTCAACTTGACAGTGACAATTTGAGCGCTGAAGTATCGCCGTTTCGCTTTAGACGGTCCGCCTGCTTGGATAGGCAGCGTTGCAGGTAATGACGTCAAAAACACAGCGTGGCTTGCGCGGGATCCGCTAAAAAGTTTTAAAATTCATTTTCAGGAAAAATAAATCAATTGCAACTGCCTGGCTTGGCATAAAGTATTGCAGTACCGAGGAGAACATAAACTAAAAATTTCGTTGAGGTCAATGGACAATGAAAAATCGCCGGAGTTGCCCTTAAAAGAACCCCGGGTGGTCGAATTTTCCGGATCCCTTTAATACGGCAGCTTTCATTAACATATCATGGCGTTGGAACGTAAAGTCCCCGAAATAGATCGTATTTTTTTCGAAAAGGTAAAGAGACAACCACGCACATTTCGGCACAAAACAAACGCTTCATTTCGGGGTTATTTGAGGCGGCCGACAACTTTATAACAGACAAGTTCGCGATTAAAGCAATATTTAAAAGCTTGGCTAAGTGTAAGCCATTAATTGATACTGAGAGATAAAAAATGTAATGGTGGCAAGTAAGCACGACTACTGCAAGTATTCAGCAGCCGTGTGATAATAATAATCATAAGAATTTTTTACGGCTACTGGCATTTCGAAATGCCTTGGTGCATGATTCTTGGGACACCTTGTATAGCTTCCGTTTGCGTCAGCAGCATTCTTCCAAAGGTCGCTAAACAGCTGATGTGTGGCCCTGCTATACGTAAAGAGAAAACAGGAAACACACTCGCTGCTTTTCCGAAGGCTAACGACCTCGATGTCGACGTCCGAAATGGCCGCTACTCAATTAAAGTCACAAGTTTCACCAACGGAGGCATATATCGTATATCGGAAGGCCTCAAGATCAGAGCTACACGTAGAAGGCCGATGCATTCAAAAGTCGGCTTTTCTTCGCTCGATACGTGTAGGTACTGGCCAGGCGGTTGCTCTGAACAAGAAGCCTTCGTCCTTGCGCGTAAATACTGAGTGCACTGTATAACAGCCGAGGTTCACGGAGGAAGGCAACCGAGCGAGCTACACGTAAGTTTCCGGTGGTGCTTGCTGGCACGTATAGGGGTTTATCTAAAGGAGTACGGTCACAACTTCTAAGAAGTGTATGTAGTGTACGCGCGTGGGCAAGGTAGATTCCAGACGAGTTGCGCCTGGGAGGTAAGGCTGTGCTTGCCTCATCAATTAATCAAACGCAATGTTTTCCTGTGACAGTGGTCTTCACGGCTTACCATCAGGATGCGTGTGAAAGTGCAATGGAAGGATCGGAAATGACGAAACTTCAAGCATACTCATAAAAAACCATCTCACATATTTTTTTTAGCACAGCAACCCCGATATACAAGACATGAGCGTAAGAGGTTACTTATTAATGCACCGGTCGCGACGCGCACAGCTTTACTACCCGCCCGAAAGAAAGTGGCAGGTGTGTAGCAGCTAGTGCCAGAATTGATGTATTTGTGCTGTTCTACGGATACCCACAATACTGTAACGGAAGAAAGACCTACTGGTGCCTAGCGCAGTGTATCGGTGATCAATGGCTCCACATCGTTGTGGGCACTAAACTGCTCTGCTGTGCCGGTGCATGTTCCTAAACACATGAAGATTGCTGTATTTGATGACGTCACGAGCAGTTCAACTATGGACACAGGGGACGAGAAGAATTCCACTAAAGTGCGACCCACCGGCGCCTTCGAAGAGGAAATTATAGGCATGGTCAGCAAGTCGTTGTCATCTCGTGAACGTAACACGTTAGTACAAGTGCTGTACAAGCATACTTCTGTGTTTGACTTCTCCCAAGACCAGCGCCGCACGACTATTCCATCCTCGCGTGCCCGTCATCGAATTGACACCGGATCGGCACATCCCATCCGGCAGAAGCCTTACCGAGTGTCGTCCTCGGAGCGCAAGGTTATCGCGGAGCAAGTACAAGAAATGCTTATGAAAAACGTAATACAAGAGTCGTCAAGTCCATGGGCCGCACCAGTTATTCTGGTGAAGAAAAAAGATGGCTCAGGTAGCCCACAATCTCGCGCGCGACATGACCGACCACGCGAATTTGGGCAACAGCGGGGGAGGATGGGTTGAGCGAGACCGTATGACTAGGTACAATGATATTACGAAAATGTATTCTAACTCGAGAAGAACGCTTCCACCACCGCACACCAAGCTTAACAGGGCACAGGCAGTTGCTTGGCGCCAGATCCAAACAAATTCTTACCCAAACCCAGTCCAATTAAACAGAATCTTTCCAGGGGTATATACCACAAATATGTGCGAGATCTGCAGATCGGCTCCGGCCACGCTAAATCACATGTTATGGGAGGTTATAGGCGATAAGACAGCCGCTAGAACCGAGACTCTTCCGTCTAGGTGGACCGCCGCTCTGCGCAGCTCCACCCTTGACGACCAGCTTTGGGCCGTCCAGCAGGCCCGCGAGGCAGCGCTGAGGCAAAACCTCACCGTCCCCTCGGGGGAGATTTAGGCCCGATCGTTTTAAACCCTGCCGGACCAAATAAAAGTTGTTCACCACCACCATGGAGATTTTGTGACGATTACAGACGCCTAAATGCGATAACAAAGAAGGACGTGTACCCGCTCCCGCGAATTGACGATGTGATAGACTGTCTGCACTCTGCCTCCTACTTTTCGTCCCTCGATCTACGTTCCGGCTATTGGCAGATACCTATGGACCCCGCTGATAAAGAGAAGACTGCTTTTGTTACACCGGATGGTTTATTCGAATTTAACGTTATGCCATTCGGTCTTTGTAATGCCCCTGCTACGTTCGAGAGATTCATGGACACAATTCTTCGCGGACTCAAGTGGGAGATATGCCTTTGTTATCTTGACGACGTCGTTATTTTCGGCCGCACTTTTGAAGAGCATAACGAGCGCCTCAGCCTGGTTCTGGAATGCATGGAGAAAGCTGGTTTGATTCTTAACTCCAGAAAGTGTAAGTTCGGGGAACGACAGACATTAGTTCTAGGTCATCTGGTCGACAAAGACGGAGTCAGACCTGACCCCCGCAAGATTGAAGCGGTCAGCGCATTCAAGCCTCCACAGTCGGCTCGAGAGCTCCGTAGTTTCCTGGGCCTTTGCTCTTACTTCAGGCGTTTTGTGCCAAGATTCGCCGATATTGTGCATCCGTTGACGCGTCTGTTGCAGAAGGATGTACAGTTCCAGTGGACACCAGAATGTGAGTCATCGTTCCGTCAACTCAAGTTTCTACTTACGTCAGACCCCATCCTGCGTCACTTCGATCCTTGTTCCCCTACCGAGATTCATACTGACGCAAGCGGGGTAGGCATCGGAGCAGTGCTCGTACAAAAGCGAGATGGCGCCGAACATGTCGTTGCTTACGCGAGTCGCTGCTTGAGTAATTCTGAGCGAAATTACACTGTCACTGAACAGGAGTGTCTCGCAGCTGTTTTCGCTGTTCAGAAATTTCGCTGTTACATCTACGGCCGCCCATTCAAGATAGTCACCGATCATCATTCATTATGCTGGCTTGTCAGTCTCCGAGATCCTTATGACTTCGTGGTGACATATAGGAGCGGCCGCCGCCATGCTGACGCTGATTGTCTTTCCCGCTTACCACTTCCAACGACCCATTCTGAGGAGGACGCTTTCGACGACTACCTGGGAGCTATTACACCCGAGTTTCCCGATGTGACCGTATTCCGACAGGAGCAGCGTAACGACGTCAGTTTGGAGCCTCTCTTCGTAGCGGCGCGCAATCCGAAAGCCAGTGGTGGTTTTTCCATACGTGACGGCTTGTTGTACAAAGCTAACCGCTCTGCAAGTGGCGCTCGCTTTCTTCTTCTTGTCCCGGAGAGCCTCCATACTCCTTTGTTACGTGCGATGCATGACGACCCAACATCCGGTCATCTTGGGTTCGCCCGCACCCTGCAGCGGGTTCAGGAGCGATTTTACTGGCCTCGCATGCGTCAGACAACAAAGCAATATGTGGCCAGTTGCGACCAATGCCAACGTCGCAGAAGACCTTCAACCTCTTCCCCAGGCCTTCTGCAACCGCTCATTCCGCCTCATGCACCTTTCGAACAAGTCGGCGTGGACCTGCTGGGCCCATTCCCACGGTCATCAAATAACAACCGATGGATCATCGTTTGTGTGGACCACCTTACACGCTACACAGAGACCGCGGCAGTACTGTCATCTACCGCTGCTTGCGTCGTATCGTTCTTGTTGCGTTATGTCGTCTTACGCCATGGCCCACCTCGCGTGATCATAAGCGACCGTGGTCGTCAGTTCGTGGCGGACACTGTTGAGGAGTTGCTTCGACTATGTGGAACGCAATTTCGACACTCCATGCCGTACCATCCGCAGAGCAACGGTCTTGTTGAACGTACAAACCGAACCTTGACGAACATGATATCCATGTATGTGTCATCGGATCACAAGAACTGGGATGATGTGCTACCATTTATAACATACGCCTACAACACTGCGAAGCATGAGACAACAGACTACAGCCCTTTTTATTTGCTCTACGCCAGGTCACCGCGGAGCTTCCTTGACACTATTCTGCCGTTTTCATTAGACAAAGAAGATTCAGTAGCCAAGACACTTTGCCTTGCCGAGGAAGCCCGTCGAATAGCACGCATCCGAACGTTGGCATCTCAAAGCCGCTCGAAGCAACGATATGACAGCACCCATCAAGAGGTTTCGTTTGAAAAGGGTGACCTAGTGCTTCTATGGACCCCACAGCGCAGGCGTGGCTTGTGCAGCAAGCTTCTATCACATTATGTCGGCCCGTTCGTTGTGCTAGATCGCCTGAGTGATCTAACGTAAGTGCTTGCACGGCTTTTGTCTAAAGACAGGCGCTCCAGGAAAACGCAACTCGCTCACGTTGCACGTCTGAAACGTTACTATCCCACCACAGGACAATGACTCACCCGGTGGGCTTCATCTGCGAAACGGGGATTGTAACGGAAGGAATAGGAGATGGGAGATGAAGAAGAGGACGACGAAGTGGATTGCGCCATTGCGCCATCTCCGTGGCTATCTACCTTGGCGATCCCTCATCCCCGCTGACGGTCATTTGTAAATAAACATCCTTCATCCGTAACAATATCATGAAGAATTAGTGTTTCAGCAGCCAGTCCTAGTATGTTAGAATGAGGTCACGTGGTCGTGACGATGAAGGACGCAGTAGAACTAAAGGCGTTGCCAGTCGAACTTCTCATTGGACGGACCTGTACCAAGCAAAGAAAAGCAAATCACACTGAAAGACGATAGCGGCGTGAACAGTCGTCGGTCGACGGTAGAAACTTACGAGCGGCGAAAGGCGTCGAGCTTTATACATTGTTATACATTTCTTATTCTGTTACAAAGAGAACCACTCTTGAGCGATCGAGGCCGCGTATTTTTGTCGGACGCGGTAGAATTGCTCGTCAAAGGACGCCACATCGTTCACCGGGCCACCACTGCATACCACCCCCAAACAAATGGCTTAACCGAACGATTTAACCGCAGTTTTGGCGATATGCTGTCCATGCACAGTACTCACGGATTGAAATAGGACACTCGGAGCGCATGGCCCCAAGTGCGTGCAGCGCCACCCGTGTGTGCTCACGGAACCAATCACGTGACGGAGAGAACACCTACGGAGCAGCATTGTTCTTTCCGGTCTCCAACAAGCCCGCGTGTAATTCACCAAAATGCCAGCGCGGCGCTGCAAGGCTTACGCACTTTTTATATGCCTACCGAAATGGCTCGGCGGTTGCGCTCTTGGGGCGGCACGCATACTGCGCATGTAAGGAACTATTTATTTATTTATTTATTTATTTATTTATTTATTTATTTATTTATTTATTAAGTTCCTGCTTCGCCATAAGGCATTACAGCAGGGAGGGTACATTACATATCATCAAACACAAAAAAAGCATATTCATAAAGCATGCAAAATATCATCACTTGAACTAATACAGACTGTTTCCGGTGGCAGAGTGTTCCACTCTCTTATAGTGCGAACAAAGAAACAGTAGCGAAAAGCGTCACCCCTAGAAGGAATCTCGCGTATTTTTAAGTGGTGATCACGTCTTTGAGAAACATAGTTGGGTGGTTGAAAATACAATTGCCTGATGATCCCTGTTTTCGAATGGTAAATGCTATGAAGGAATTTAAATCTGAGGCTTCGACGACGGTTTTCAAGAAGATCCCAGTTAAATGTTTTTTTTTTTTTGCTCTCTGTCACACTAAGCATCCTGTCATAATTTCCAAGGTCAAATCGAATTGCTCTATTCTGCACTTTTTCAAGTTTATCTACAAGTTCCTTAGTATAAGGGTCCCAGCAGACGCACGCATACTCCATATACTGCGTACACGTGTAAAATAGAGCTACTCCCTAAGTTTCTGAGGTAAACTACTGAAGTTACGTTTCAGAAAACTCAATGTTCCCACAGCCTTGTTCCTAACATAAGTGACATGTTTATTCCACCTCAAATCAGCAGTGAAAAATACACCTAGATATTTATATTCCGTGACTTGTTGAAGATTAGCGTTATTAATCGTGTAATGATTTCTTAAGTGCGAGAGTTTCCTGGTAAAGGTGACGTGGACACTTTTTTTCACATTCAACGACATTTTCCATTTTTCACACCATGCGGCAATTAAATCTAAATCGTTTTGCAGTGCTTGTTTATCAAGATCGCTATTGATGGCCCTATATACTATACAGTCATCTGCAAACATTCTAAATCATGATGTGATACCCAAAGTGATGTCATTTATGAATAACAAGAATATAAGCGGACCTAAGACTGATCCCTGTGGTACACCAGAGGTCACAGAAACATATGTAGAGGAACAACCGTTGAGAGCCACAGACATCTGCCTTGAGTGAAGATACTCAGCTATCCAAGCAATAACCCTATCATCCAATTTGTAATGTCGAAGTTTACCGATCGGGAAACTATGCGTAACGACGTCGAAAGCTTTTCTGAAATCCAGAAATATACAGTCAACACTTTGCTGCTTGTCGACAGCTGAGGCAAGGTCATGAGTAAATTCTACCAATTGAGTCGTACAAGAAAAACCCTGCCGGAACCCATGGTGACTAGGATGAAGAAGGTTATTGGCAACAAGGTGAGACATGATGCTGCTATAAATCACATGTTCCATAACTTTGCATACAATGCTAGTTAAAGACACTGGCCTATAGTTCTCAACTCTGTCCCTCTGTCCACTTTTATGAATTGGTACCACGCGGGCCAACTTCCAGTCCCCAGGAACAATGCCGTCATTTAAGGAATTTTGAAATAAACGACATAAATATAAACACAGAGTGCCCGAGCAGTTAATAAGAAACGATGCCGGGATATCGTCCGGACCACTCGCTTTCGTGTGTTTCAAGCCTTGCAATAATCTCTCGACTCCCGTCGCACTAAACGCAACCTCAGACATTTTGTCGACTTGGACAGAAAAATCAACGGTTCTAACTGCACTAGTATCTGAAAAATTAGACTGAAATACCGATGAAAAGTAAATAACAAAATATTTCGACCTTACTTGGATCATCATTAACAATTCTGTCGGACCAGTGCAATGGTGGAACAGAAGTGTCATCCTCACCGTTTCTTTTAACGTATTTCCAAAATTTCTTCAGATCGTCTACCAGCCTCTGGCCTAAGTTAGAGAAGTATGTTTGTTTGGCTGATCCAGCGAGCTCTCTAAAGCTACGTTTTAACTCCACTAACTGTATGTAGCGACAATCCGATTTCTGAGCCTTCCTAAGCCGATAGATTCTTCTGATTTTTCGTAATAAAGACACTTTTACGCTTTCTCAAGACGACTGGTTTGGGTGAACGCCTTTGACAGTTGGACTTGTCCGACAACGTCTTTTTCATTATTCCCCTTCCTTCTCTCTCTCCCATCTTTCTATTCCCCCTTCCCACTCCCCCAGTGTAGGGTAGCCAACCGGACGCCCTTCTGGTTAACCTCCCTGCCTTTCTGTTTTCCCCTCCCTCCCTCCCTCGTAATAAAGAACTGAGTTGCCTGTTAAACCACGGTTTATCTTTTGAACTTTTGGAAGAGAGTGTTCGAAGGGGAACAAATTTAGCTCGCAGTTCAAAAAGCTTTTTTTAAGTACACCCCATAACACTTCCCCGTTTAACTCATCTACCAATGTGTCAAAAGTGGGAAAGTAAGATTCTAGAGCTAAATTTAGTGCAGCGTAGTTAGCCCTGTTATATGCATACGCTGTTCTAGGGGCTTCTTTCGATACACACACATTTCGAAATGTACTAGCGTCCGCTACAATAACGTTATGATCACTTATTGCGGGCACAGCGCATATGTTTGAAATAATGTTCAGTGCATCACAAAGCAACAAATCAAGCACGTTACCATCGCGAAGGATCTCTTACCAACTGATGCAGACTATTTTAATGCATAAATTCAAAGAAGGCTGTGTATAAACCACCTGTTGCACCACCTGCCAGAAAATTACTCGACCCCCAGTCTAAACCGAGAAGGTTAAAATCTCCTCCCAGTATAATGTGATCACACTGGACCGTCTCAAAACTGGGTTCAGCAACGAGATTGCGCCTTGCATGCTTTGGTAGGCATGATAAGCATTTACGCCAAAGAATGGGAAGCTCGTTTCGTGCGTTTTCTCACGCTTTTTGTTCTCGACAAAAGAAGGGGGGAAGAAGCCTATGCCCATGCAGCATTTCGACGAGGTCGCAGTACTATGTTCGTTCGCCCCTAGCAGCCGATAGTGCGTCTATTTTGCAGGAAAATTCTTTAAACGCTATCGACCAAGGAAGATCGCACCAGGTTCTTGCATTTTTCTTGGACGGGCATTACGGCCTGCATGCAAGGTGCGCGAGACTTGCTGCGCCGCGCTGACAGTGTGGTGAAGTACAGGACAGCCTGTTCGCGACAGGAAGGAAAAGTGCTCCGTAGGCGTTCTCTCTCTCGCTCTATACCACAATGCAACGCCTCCGTTACATGAGCACACACGGTCGGCGTTGCATGTACTGGCGGCCACTCGCTCCGAGTGTCCTTTTCAATCCGTGAGTACTGTACATCGCCTCTGATCACTCCAACTGAGACAGTATTCTCCCCTTTGTCACGTACACGCATAATACTGCAATGCAGACCACCATTGGGTTCACTCCATACTTTCTACTTTACGGCCGCGAACCCTCTTGCACACTCGACACCATCCTTCCATACCACCCTGACGTGACGGAGTCGACAACAGTTTCTCAAGCTGCAAGACACGCGGAAGTGTATCGCAAGATTGCCCGCGTCCTCACCACTGCCGATAGCAGCGCCTGAAACTACATCGAGACAGCCCAGAGGCACAGGAATCTTACGATCCAGAATTAGTTGTTTGGCTCTAGGTTCCATCTGTCAGCCCTGGCCAGTCGACGAAACTTACTTCGATGTACCACGGCCCTTACCGTGGGGTAAACAAACTTCACCTGTCAAGTACGTGATCGAGGCGCTAGCGCCATCTTCTGATCTACGACGCAGTGGACTTGAGATTGTCCGTATCGACCGGCTAAAGCCTTACTACGACCCTGCTGTCGTTTCCTGCCCGTAGGTCGCCAGGATGGCTCTTTTCCGGAGGGCAAATGAATGTGGTGAAAACGCTTGTCAAAGAGACAGGGCGCGCTACTCACGGAGGAAGAAGACGTTGGCTCAACGCTCGTGCTGGCTCCGCAATTGCCAAGGTTTCAGTCGCGACTGTTTTCTGTCGATCTTGCCATCGCCTCCTCTAGTAGGCGCGGATCTTGCCAAGCAACAGCCTTGCCTAAACGCCCTGTTTCAACTTCATTAACTACTCCAGGTGAATCGCACATTCTCAGAACCATTTGCAAAAGAACCATTTTCTGAAATCATTTGCAAAGAAAATACGGTTAGTTTGGGTACCTGGTCACAAAGGATTGGTAGTAAATGCATTGGAAGACACTTTGGCTAAGGTTTCCATTGCAGGTCCTGTTCTTTCTCTCCTTCCAAATACGGCGTTTGTTACTGCGGTCAGATTCAGAAAGTACGCCTGATTGATGTCGACACCTTGTCTTGCATCCTTACCTGATTTACAGCAGGTTATTTTGCCAGACAAGGGAAATAGAAGCAATATTTACATGCTTCCGATGTAGATCCCAGCAATGAATTTCTATATGCGCCGAGCTGGTCTGGCGGTCACTCCTTTATGCGCTCTTTGCAACGAGGTAGAGATAATCGAACACTTTGCTGGAATGCAGACGCTTTAGCTCCCTTAGGAAAGACACTACAGAATTGGCGTTGCGAAATCTGGGCACTCCATTATGAACCACTTCACTGCTTTCATTCGGGTCATTCATGCTGGGACACACGAATAGGAATTCACATCAAAGGACGAATAAACCTTCGAGGCAATACAGTTTTGTAAATAAAGATGAAATCCACCTGCGTTCCACATGCGTTCAAATTCCAAATCTTGAGGATCATCATCATCATCATGTCCTGTGCACATCGCCTCGCAAACCTATGCGTTTGTGCATAGATTCGCACCATGAGAGGAAACATACTCTCATGGTGCTCATGATCATGGAATGAAGCTACGCACAAATGAATAGTGTAATGAGGCAAAGGGGTGGGACGGCGTCAAACCAAGGCCACGCTTGCCGCGTTTACGCGCCGCCTGTTGTTCGACGCGAATTTCTACGTTGAGCTCGGCGCAAAACATTGAGAAGCGTTTCCGAAAGCCTCGGACCCCGACGAAACGCGGTTCTGCCGGAGACAAACGCACACCAGCCAAGTGCCCATCAGCTTCGCGAGCCTTGCGCCACTAGCGAAAGCTTCATAATTTTATATGCGAAGCATTTCTTAGCGAATTTCGGCGAGTTTGAGCGTATCTATCTATCTATCTATCTATCTATCTATCTATCTATCTATCTATCTATCTATCTATCTATCTATCTATCTATCTATCTATCTATCTATCTATCTATCTATCTATCCGCCTACGATTTTGTGCTCTCCTGGCCGTTTCGCTAATCGGATGTTTACGAAAATTGGTATGCCACATCATGGCTACATGACGAACATAAATGACAGGTCCTAACATGAAAATCATGACATGCATGTCATGAGCAGCATGATTTACATGCCACGGTCTTGGTGCTCTCCTGGCCGTTTTACTAATGGGATTTATGCGAAAATTGGTATGGCACAACATGACTGCCTGCCGAACATAAATGGCAGGTCATAACGTGAAAATCATGGTATGCATGTCATGAGTGGAATGATTTACATGTCACAGTCTTGGTGCTTTCCTGGTCATCTCGTTGATGGGATGTATACAAATCTTGGTGTGCCACAATATGACTGCATGGCGAACGTAAATGACAGATCATAAAATGAAAATCATGACATGCATGTCATGAGCGACATGATTTACATACATGCCACGCGTTTCGTTAATGGGACGTATACGGAAATTGTCATGCCACAACATGATTGCATGAGAAACATAAATGACAGGTAATAACACGAAAATCATGACATGCATGTCATGAGTGACATGATTTACATGCATGGATGAACAAATCGAAAAGTACGATTTAGAACAGGGAATCTCGCGGGAGCCAACGTTTCGACAAGCGGACTTGTGTTCGTCAGGGCGGCAACTCTTGGTATGGTTTATGCATGATTTACATGCGACGGTCTTGGTGCTCTCCTGGCCGTTTCGTTACTGGGATGTATACGAAAATTGGTATGCTACAACATGACTGCATGGCGAACATGACTGACAGGTCACAACATGAAAATCATGATATGCATGTCATGAGCGACATGATTTACATTCCAAGCATTTCGTTAACGGGATGTATACGAAAATTGGCATGACACAAGGTGGCTGCATCACGAACGTAAATGACAGGTCATAACATGAAAATCATGACATGCATGTCATGAGCGACATGATTTACATGCCACGGTCTTGGTGCTCTCTTGGCCGTTTCGTTAGTGGGATGTATAGGAAAATTGGTATGCAACAATATGACTGCATGACGAACATAAATGACAGGTCATAACATGAAAAGCATAACATGCATGTCATGGGCGGCATGATTTACATGCCAGGCGTTACGTTAATGGGATGTATACTAAAATTGCTATGGCACAACACGACAGCATGGCGAACGTAAATGACAGGTCATAACATTAGAATCATGACACGCGTGTCATGACCATCATGATTTACATGCCGTGGTCCTGGCGCTATACTGCCGTTTCTTTAATGGAATGTATACGAAAATTGATTTGGCACAATATGACTGCATGACGATCATAAATGACAGGTCATAACATGAAAATTGTGACATGCATGTCATGAGCGGCATGATCGACATGCCACTCGTTTCCTTAATGCGATGTATACCAAAATTGCTATGGCATAACACGACTACATGACGAACGTAAATGACAAGTCATAACGTCAGAATCATGACATGCGTGTATGAGCGGCATGGTTTACATGCCACAGTCATGGTGCTGTTGCGGCCGTTTCGTTAACTTCATATGTACCAAACTCGGTATAGCGAGACAACATTGCAAATCCATTGAAGTTCCTTATGCGTGCTTCGCATTTCCTTGATTCCCACTGCACGTGGGATCTGCCAATTTTTATTGGGCAGTGATGTCCTCATGACTTCTTCTGATGAAACCAGGAAAGTTCCTGAATAGTTCTGGTCAAGTGAAGACGTCCCCTAACTTGACACCTTTCCTCAAAAGGCGACAAACTCGTAGAAAATTTTGATATAGGTCTACGCGGGAGGCAGTGACGCATTGGCTGCTGTTATGAAGGCTGACGACCTTTATGAGGACGACAGAAGTGGCCTCCGCGAACTTAAGAAGTTCCACCGAAGGAAAGTATAAGATCGGAACAATTCTAAGGCGAGTGCTAAGCTTTGAAGGCGGATACATTATCAAGCTGTTTTTTTTAATTTTTCTATGTACGTAGATACTGACCAGACAGTGGTCTATGGCGATATTTCCCTCTCTGATCAATAAAATTCCCTTGAAATAGAGAGTCAGAGGGTCACTAGAAAGGACAGTTGGACAAGCTTCATTTAAGTTTCTAGTCACTTTTGGCACAAATATTACACATAAGCTGCTTCTGCTTGTGTAATAGTGAACGGACTTTGGTAGTTGAAACTGTGAACTAGGATCTTGAACACGCAAAAGCGCACAGAACACGCAGGCGACAGAGACGCAAAAAATACACACGCAGGCGCTGTGCCTCTCTCGTCCGTGTGTTCTGTGCTTCTTGAAGATGGTATACCGACGTGCCCAAACCGCCACTTTGTGAACTAGGAGTTCGAAGAAGGAGCGTCTGGCAGTAGAACATCCCGTCAACGTAATTTGGCCTAGGCTACAAAGACTAGCATTCAACTGTACGTATATGGCACTTACCCGAACATGGAATGCGAGTATGTGCTACACGTTATCTAATTATTGCTAACCGTGAAGTAACTGGCGAGTACGCAATGTCATTGATGTGATCACGTATCAGTCGGGCTATTCGCACATTCGTACCCAACCCTGGCAATTTTCGTATATACCGATGTAATGATACGCCAGGTTTCTATCCCTTGTACCATATTTTTCTGACACCATCCGCTCACGATCAGTTACGCATGAAAGGCATATGCAGTCAGAACTCACAGAAAAAAAAAAAACGAAGTTACGCTCGAGACAAAGTGTGGTGCTCGCATTAGCAACGAATGAAATAAAACGTTTTCCATAATTGCGATTAAGGACATTGTAGCTGGGTCTAGCTCGCAGCTGAGCATGAGAAAGAGTAATTAAAATGTTGCAGTTTATCCACAACAAAGACGGCGCAGTTTTAGCACAACCACCGTAACATTTTATTTATGAGTGCGAACATTGCGCCCTAGGGGGGTGACGGTGCGGTTATTTAATAGTTCCCGATTACATTTAGTTAACGCGCACGCTGCGAATCCTTATGGTTCAACTACGCACAAGAGAAATCTCCCACCGGGACTACATTGCAGGTCAACATCCAGTGCCTATATATATGGGGCGGCTGGTGAACGGTTCTGCAGCGCGAGCAGTCGGTTTTTTTCAATCAAGAAACTCGCTAGCAGATGGTGCCTGCGTTAGCGTTGTCTCTCGCGGGCGAGGGCGTGTTCGCGTTCCTTGCGAGCTGGTAAAGCATTCATCGAAGCAGTGCCGCCTCTAAAAGAAAAAGAGGAGGCGCTGATCGAAGAAAGAGCGTTTCCATAGTCAACGCGCGCCGTTCGCTCTCTCTCGACAGCAGACGACACTGTCTGGGTGCACGGCCTCCGGGATCGGCCCACACACAAATACATGCACACGCCAGCTGGACCACGCGTGACCGTGGTCTCAGCGTGTTAGATTGCAGAAAGTAGGTATTTAGTGTACACTCACTACATTAACACTACTGACGCCTTCGTCTATGGTGTAATGGCTTGTAGAACGGACGCGAAATGTGGCTCTTCAACGGCGTCCGTTAGAATGGTTTTGGGTCACGTTGTCCGTTCTACGAAGGCTTTACGCGGATTACAAAATTCTGTTGTCCGATCTACGTTCACATGCTTGTTTTGTGCACCGCATGCCTGGACACCCTACCCCCACATTAAAGAAAAGACGGATTAAATAGCGGGTCATATGGCACGCTCCAGTCTTCTGCTAGAGATGTTTGTCGGGGCCTACTTATGGTCGAGCACGTATCGGCGGTTTCGCAGGCGCAGTTAGGTTAGTTAATGGTTCAAGCCCTCTCAAAATTGGCACTACTTTCATGTGTACGTGCGCGCATGCACACACATAAACACACATGTATATAATATGGATCGAGGTGAGACCCTTGCCCTTGTTCCGCCTCCTAACTCATATTCTGCACCTATACCTCACTACCTTTGGCTCAAAGGCCTCGAGGAGGCACATGATCAATTCTCATAGGTTAAGGGTTCATAGACAAGAACAAGTGCCACTGCTGTTATTTTACACGGTATATGTTTTACGCTCTTGTACAGAGATCTCATTTTCTATAGCTTTACAGCCATATTATATTCTATCACGAAGTGTTTTTAGGCTTATTTACGGCTAAGTTTCATGCACACCTGTGAATTTTTTCTTATTTATTGTCACGCATCATCGTAGACCTAGCGCACTTTAGCCGTGACGCCCTTGCACCATAAAAAGAAACATAGCATCATCACATGTAAAATGCTGACTATTTCCCTCGGCTAGGAAATCTATTATGACGTTTAGAGAAGTAAAACACCTCTAACAGGGTGGTTCTGTGAAGGATTGTCAGGTTCCATTGAGACTGCTCTTGCAACCAAGGAATGAACCTGTAAGCTTATTTATTGCTGAATTTTGTCCTTTACGGTGAAGTCAGCGCAGCGTTCGGCCACTACGAAAACGTCCCGGTGTTACCCCAGAAAAGCGGCAAGCCTTACAACTGACAGCTGTATAAATGTATAAAGCACGTTATAGCCCGGGCTGTATCTAGGCTGATACGGACCTTTCCACGTCGAGCATACATATACGTTCCAAAGCGTCAAATTCAGCTCGGTGACAGTTTCAGTAAGGAAAGCCTGAGTACCTACTGTGTAGATCCTGCCAGAGTGAGCAGTTTGCAGAAACGGACTGGTTTGCTGGTTTGCTGGTTTTACTAAATATTTACGAATTTTTCGCAGTAATGCCTTTGTGAACCGACGAAAATAAGCCGACGAAAATTTGGTCATTCCCTCATTGCAGGATGCGTATCAATAGCATTTTACAAAGGAGACTATGTCTTACACTTCAGACGTCCCGCTGCTCGACACTCCTTCACCTTTTCAAGTATTTCAATGGCGCTTTGCGTTGTCTACTACATATCGTATATCATGTAAAATACGCACTTATGTGCCTTCCACAAGGATAGACAGCAGGTGCTCGAAGAAAGAAACACCTCCTTTGAGCTTTAATTTGACTCAATGCAGCTTAGGAATCTCAATATGTCATATTCAGAAGTACATTAATTAAGCTGTGTTGTTGCTAAAATCACATGCCTTTACAACAATATATCTCAATCCAGCAAGCTTGGGCACCATTTCCAGAATAAGACAGTCTTTCAAAACCGAAAACCTTCCGCATGCGCGAAGTCACAGCACCACCAGCGCGTTCTTGTTCCAGTACGATTATTGCAACTGTCGACTACTTTCAGACATTGCAGACATGGTGAACTCGTGGACCGTAACGTCGCTAGTTCTGGTGCTTTTGTACGGTAAGTGGATTGCCTGCACTTCGACAGCAACATTTCCGTGATAGCTGTATGACACGACCAACCATTTCAGAAAATTTTATCTTTAATACGTGATCCGAAAGTTATGAAACAATACAAGTGATGGGCACTCCACTCTACAAAAAATATAAATCGGAAGATGTTTTAAGCTTATATATATACACATAATAAAAAGACCCCGGATTCAGACAGGAAAAAAAAAACGAAGTGAATATTTGGCTCCTTAGACGTGTACGCATCTCCTACTCGTTGTCGCAGAAATTGTAACTCATGGAAGGACCTTTCGAAGCTTGCTGGGTTTGAGGCTTGGGCGACCCATGATTGCAAAGGTGGAGCGCCGTGGTGTTCTCTTGCGTTCTCGCAGAAATCGCTTAAGTACCCCACCTTTGCGACTTTGAAACGTCGCACGCTTCAAGATAAAATTAGCAAAAGAACAAGGGCAACAGTCAACATATTGTTACGGCTGAAAATCGAATTAAGAACATTTACAAGGGCTAAGTAGGTTGCTGGTCAATTCGTACAATGGTGGCCTCGAATACTAACGTGCTTCTCTTCTTCCTCGTGCTCGGCCCATACATTACTTGCCCGGCTCACGCCGTAGCAATGCATAAAATGCCTGTTAACGAAAATTTGCATGCCTGGCGTGCTTTACTGATCATTCAGGACAAACTGAAGTAAGGGACAGCAGTAGCGCATAAAACAAATAAAATGCGGTAGCTTAAACTCAATAAGTCATATTTATGGCGTGTATTTTTCTGAGAAACACGATGAAAAAGTTAAAGAGCATCTAGTATAAAAGAAAGTGCTAGGTGAACAAGAACAATTGCAATCAACCAGAATCTAAGTTCACTTTGTCCACTGTAAGGTCCCACTAAGCTGTCAGCGCAGGAACAACCAGTTGTTGTCTTTGTTCACTGAACAAGTGTTTCTTTTCCTTCCAGTGCCTGCGAAAGTTGTGTTGCTAGAAAAGCTGTTTCCTTTCCCAGTCCTTTTAGTACGCTTGACTAAGTTGGTTTCATGTACATTGACAGGCGGCATACAATCAAAAAATGCAAAACAATAGCAAAGATGGTCCAAATGAAAAAGAAAAGGTCTTGTAATTTTGATGGATCAAATCAAATCAAATCAAATCAAGTTTTATTATTTCATATAAAGATGCACAAAAAAGGATATACAGAAGGAGGTCCCGTAGTATACACTGAAATGGGACCTCCTGTGAAATGTAAACATAAGTATTTGATTGGCAACAACAGTGGCAAAAATAATAGAATATAAGGTTATAAAAATGAACTACAGATAGAATTAAATGACGATGCTCACATCAACTATAGGCAATCGCAAATGTAAACTGTAAAATATATTTATATATATCTACATAAATAGCATGACATGATAAAGAAAAAAAACACAAAAACACACGCAAAAAAACAAGAGACTGAAAAGAGAATGACATGGCGAGGGAGAAACCGGTTAGGCAGAAGAGTGAGTGTCGCATAACAAAAACTTTTTCAATTCATGGCAAAATTTATGTGTTTTTTGAATTTTTATTAGAAATGGCAATGTATTCCATAATGATATGGCCGCAACGTGAACTGTCTGTTTGCCATAATTAGTTCTTACTTTGGGCAGAATGAAGTTGTTATGCTGCGCAAAACGTGTTGGGTTAGTATTTAGTAAAGATGATGAATGAATTGATGATAATGATATTTGTTTATTGATTAGTTTGAAAAGGAAAGTGGCGAGATTGAATTTTACAAGGGCGGCAACATCGAGAATTTTATTTTCTTCTAACAACTGTTTAGCATTATGGGTGGGTGAATTAAACGTGATTAATCGAATTGCCTGGTTCTGAATGATTCGTAGTGGTTTTAGGTGAGTGGTGTACGTGTTACCCCATGAGGTTATGCAATAATTGATGTGTGAGTGCACAAACGCGAAATAAAGTGAGAGCAAAACCGGACGTGAAAAAAATGGACGTGCTCTGATGAAGATGCGTATTCCGTGAGATAATTTCTTTTTAAGATGTGTTACATGGTTCCGAAATTTCAAATTATGGTCAATATTTACGCCTAAGTAAACACATTCTTCACTAGCCGATAATGCGTGGTTATCAATAAAAATGGGCGGAATGCACAGTGGTGATTTATTTTGTGATGAGAACAAAAGAAATTTGGTTTTAGAGGGATTAATGGTAAGTCTATTGGTTTTACACCAACCTAACAAGTTGTGAAGGTCACTGTTAAGCTGGGTTACTACTGCTGATAGATCTTCATTAGAATTAATAATTGTAGTGTCAACAGCATATAATATGCATTTGGAGAAGGTAAGACAATTAGGCAGGTCATTAATATAAATTAAAAATAGCAAGGGGCCCAAAATTGACCCCTGCGGTACACCAAGATTAGTAGTTTTAGGTTTAGAATAAGCATTGCATATACTAACAACTTGATACCTGTCTCTTAAGTAGTCGCGTAGTAGCAGTAAAGGAGGACCAGTTATGCCAATTGAGTGTAGTTTAATATTAAGAATGTCATGATCGATGGTATCGAATGCCCGGGTAAAGTCTACGAATATAGAACCTGCAAATTTGCCGTCATCGATGGCTTTCTTTAGTTGGTCGGTCAGAGATATAAGTGCTAAGTCAGTAGAATAACCTGATCTAAATCCAAATTGGTCTGTTGAAAGTATATTAAATTTGTTTAAATATTTTAACAATCGTTTCTCAATTATTTTTTCAGTGACCTTGCTAAAAAAGGGTAAAACACAGATCGGTCTATAATTGGATACTAATGAGTGATCTCCTTTCTTAAAAACGGGAGTTATTCTGCCTCGTTTGAGTTCTCGCGGAAAGATTCCCGTTTTAAACATGAGGTTGATAATGTGAGACATGACAAATGATACTGGTTTACAAATTAATTTAATATGTCCCGGATGAATGTTATCCAACCCCGCGCTGGTTATTCTTAAATTGTCAATTACTGATGCGACCTCATCAGGAGTAGTTGGAAACATATAGAATGATTGTGAAAGGCGTTGGGGGGCGTATAAGGTTTGCTGTGCATGCGGATTGGCAGCAGAAAATAAAAAATCACCAAAAGCATCTGCAATCGTAAGTGGCGTAAGATAAATATTACCATTATGGGATATTTTTGATATGTTATCGGTTGCTTGTTTTCTATTCAAAAATGAATTCACTATCTCCCATTTTTTCTTTACATCAGGACCACATTTAAGTATCTTTTCCTCGTAATATTTGGCTTTAGCTTCTTTAAGTCGAGCAGACAGTGAGTTGGAAAATTTCTTATAGCGCGCACGTAAGTTTATATTGAATGGCTGTCTTTTTGTTTTTTTAAAATGATTTTCGCGTGCGCGCATCGCTTTAAGGAGATTATCGGTGACCCACGGGTTTTGAGGAGATGCCGCTTTCTTTTTGCATTTGCGCATCTGGGAGCACGAGTGATAGTGTGATAACAACTTTTTTAGAAATTGTGAGTAAGCTAACTGCGGATCATTAGTATCAAGGACAAAAGACCAGTCAGCATTGGAAACAGATTCTAAGAATGATTTTTTGTCAAAAACGAGTTTCGTGTAACAATTGGAATATGAATAGTGGGCAGATGTAGTGCGCAGAAAGACGGGGAAGTGGTCCGTAATGTCTGTTTCAAGAACTCCTACCTCAGGTGAATACAAAAGATTCGACAATGCGTGATCGATCAGAGTGCTGGAACCACCGGGAACAGAGCGAGTAGGGATGCTAGTAAGGCACTCATAACCAAAACTATAAAAACAGGATGAATAACTAACAGAGTTAACAGATGAATCCAATAAGTTTAAGTTTATATCACCCATAATTATAACATTTTTATTCTCTGTAGATAGCTTTGTCATCAATGTTTCGAAGGAAACACAAAATCAGATCCAGAGGAAGAAGGTGATCGGTAAACGCAACCGAAAATGAAATTTCTGTTATCTATGTTCAGAAAGTTATGATCGAATTCTAACCAAACTGATTCGCAATGCTGAATATTTAGCGTGAGGTCGTGTCTACGTTTGTATGGTATCTCAGGCGAGATGTAGATAGCAGCTCCACCATGATTACTTGATGGACGGTGGGCGTATTCAGATTTGTACGAAGGGAAACAATACAAGTTCTTATCAACGTCACTAAGCCAGGTTTCCGAGACAGCAATTATTGAAAAAGTAAAAGAAAGGGTAGAAAGCAGATTATGAAAGTCATCGTAATGTTTACGGAGGCTACGTGCATTGAAATGAATAACAGAACGATTACTATTCCGGAAAAATTCGTCTAACTCGCTCGTGCTGTAATATGAAGCCATGATGAAAGGATGGGAATAAGGCAGGCACAGATGAAATCGGATTAGTTAATTACTGTGAGGTCCGATTCCTCTGCTATGCGGTACACTTTAGTTTTCTCAGCTTTCCTAACTTTGATTTGGCAGTTGCTGATCCACAGAAATTGCCATTTGTGTTGTTTTTTCAAAGCCAGTGCCTTCGAGAAGAGCGCCTTGTTTCGCGGCGTCAAGTGCTCATTCACATAGACAGCAGTGTCATCAGAAGCTTTCACACCCATGTCGCTTAGGTGAAGCTTAGCTTTGTGTGCCTTACTGACGAATTCATCTTTTTTTGCTCGCGAACAGAACCTGGCTACGATATTTTTCTTGTCTTGAACTTTAGTGGGGACTCGGTGAGCGACATCGAAATCAGTCGCCGTTACCAGGCACCCAATTTTAGTGCCAATGGTTTGCATGACTGCGATGCAGTCCTCCCCTTGGTTGCAGGGAACGCCCCTGACCTCAACATTGTTCATTCTAGAATATTGTTCGAGCTCGGCCACCCTTACCGACAGCGCTTTGTTTTCTGATATGGCGCGTTCTCTATTGCAGCAGGAACCTCCAAGTATATGACGGATACAGAACGTTATATTGGCAACATTTCTGAAAAATAGGGAGTTCCCAAAAGGAACAGGATAGAAGAACAATATATTAAACTAACAAAGCTTTCCAAAAAATATCAATTTTGAAAACAAAATAAAAACTCTGGTCCTAATTTTCACCAAAATTTCTCATGGTTGTTTCCTTATGTAAAACAACCATGGACGCAATATCACATGTCACCATTGGCTTCGTTCACAAAACATACGGAATTAAAACATCCGAAACATGGTCCACAGCAGAACATTGTGTAAATTTGATACGTCGCGGTGCGTTTGCTATCGGACGGAGAGGTTTGAAGTAAATTGAAAATATAGACAATCAATGAAAACCACATCGGCTACATCTATACAAAACGATGACTTGCTGCGTGAAACTGAAAAATCAATAAATAAATGGCTGAGTTATCATTTTTTTTTCATAAAGTGCTCATAAGAATATTAAAAGGCGGTACCAATTTTCTAATATGTGGAAGTCCTCTTATGACAGGCGAAATATTGATGCGACCTTTTACGTCTCCGTTTCCATCTTTCGCTAAGTATAAAGTACCAAGGTGGTCTATACGTCAGGCGTGCTAACAAATTAGTCTTTTGACTGTGTACGCAAATCGACAGTTACATTCCTTGACAGCATATTAACTTTACCCTTGTAGCTCCTTTTCAGCAATGATGTGTTTCAGATTTCGCGTGCGTGTTTGAAAAGGGGGGGGGGGGGGGAGGAGGGAGGGGGGCTGCCGGGTCCTGATGACCTCATGCGTACCCATATTGCAGCCCACTTCGGCGGTAATCGCACTTATGCCTCATTTATAGGCTTTTCAACAGTATAGAGGACACCGCGAGTGCGTGCGTAGACTGGCAGCGCAATACCTCGTCTGGAAACTAATACGACTGAGAGAGCGCTTCGCAGCAAGAGTGCCTGCAGCAAGAGGCGCTGCTTCTTCGCCTGTTTCCCAATGCCCATAAGATGCACAGGGTCAGTTTGGCAAACCAGGCCACGGAGACGAGGGAACCCTATGTACAGTGGCGGCGATGGTTTTATAGTTACGTTATAGCACAACGCATGAGCAGCGGAACTCCAACGATCACATGAGACGCCCGCGCACCTGCTATGCAACGCAACATGACTTGCACGAAAACGCGTATGCGGCACCAAGGCGCCCTATATGCGGCACGGAAAGGTCTGGCATTTCACAAGGAAGACTACTGTGCTACTTAGTGCAAACGTTTTGCGATGCACGCGATACACACAGCAATATATATATATATATATATATATATATATATATATATATATATATATATATATATATATATATATATATATATATATATATATATATATATATATATATATATATATAAGGTCTAATACTGAAGCCAGCGCACTCAACATGTGCCACTTTGGCCCCTTGTATTTTGAGAAAGATGGAAATGATGACACATCAGATGCCGCCCACATTTTGCCTGACATAAAGGGGCTTCGACAAAAAATGCTGCAAAATTGGTGCCGTTTATTTCTTATTTTTCTTCTTTCTTTCCCTTGAGAATGAGCATTTTTGAAAATGAAAATTGCGAATTAGCTATTTATTTCTTTTTTTTTCAGTTTCATATAGGAACTCGTCGTTTTTTACCGACGCTCATGATATGATTGTCGTGGTTATCTTTTGTTAGTATTCATTTTAAGCTTCTCTGTCAAATAGCAAACGCACCATACGCATCAAAGGGAACAAAATTTTTCTAAACTGGGCTGTGTTTCAGATATTTTATTCGCTTATATTTTGTCAACAAAGCAAATGGTCACATATCCAGCCCGTGCATTGCGTAGCGCAACTTGGCTTCAAAAAAAAAAAAAAAAATGGGACCACGTTTCTTTCCGACTTCTTTCTTTTTTTAATTTGAGATTATTCGAAAAGCACAGCTGATTTACCCATTTTTTATTCTCGTCTGTTTGTTGTAGGAGGTTGATATTTTTCACGCACCTTACCAACATACCACTTCGTATAAGGTATTAATTTCAAGGTTTCCTTTTCAATAGAGAACGGGCCATGGTGCATCAAAAATACAAGGCTTTTACCATTTTGGCCATGTGTGGGATTTTTTTCTACATTTCTTATTTTGCGTGCCGCCTAAGAACGTGTGCATCCGGCGCGGTCAACCGGCGTCCGGATGCACACGATGGAGCCACGATCTTTTTCCGGAATATCTGGTGAGGACGTCGAGCAATGGCTCACACATTACAAGCTTGTGAGCAAGTACAACGGATGGAACCAGTCGGCTCAGTTAGAGAACGTCGTTCTCTTTCTCACGGGCACCGCACATCTGTGGTTCGAGAACCACGAGGACACACTAACAACGTGGGACCGCTTTGTTGCCAACATCACGGAGCGTTTCGGAGATTCCATCGCGAAGAAACGGGCGGAGCAGACGTTACTGCAGCGTGCACAAGTACCAGGTAAGACCTGTACAACGTTTATAGAGGTGGTCTTGAAGCTGAGCAAGACGGTAAACCCTCTTATGTCTGAAGAAGATAAAGTTGGGCACCATCTCAAAGGGATCGCTGAAGACGTGTATAGCTACCTAATTGGAAAAGAGAGTTTCAGCTTAGTCACCGACCTCACCAAGCACTGCCGAACATTTGAAACACTGAAGCTGCGCCGTTGCAAGCGTTGCAACTGTTGCAAGCGTTGACGACAGCTTCGGCTATCAGTTCGATCTTGCGACCACTATACGGCATATAGTCCACGCAAAACTCGAACGGCACACCAAAGGAGCAGGGGGTGTAGAACAGCTGGGTCGTCCCAACCAATCCCATGAACTTGCGTGCACTGTATCCTCGTTGTCAGCCATGTCAGGAGCTCTAAGATATCCTGCCGATCAGCGGCCGCATCCTCGATGTCATTTTCCCGATGAAGTGAAGCACGAGCGCTCTACGGACACGTCACCACGCATCGGCAATCCGAAAGTCGTGTTCGCTATTCTGCGCAACAAACCACGTTTGACCGCGAAGCCTCCAACACTAGTCGCACATCGCCCGTTTGCTATAGATGTGGAGCTACGGGTCACATCTCTAGATTTTGTCGCAGACGTCGGCAGACAAGGTACGGTCAACAACCAAGTTGGACTAATTTCGATAGCGACGTTATGACAACCACTGGCTAAATAACTTTGGGGCTGCCCGTTCCATTGGCTCAGCACAGAGAAATGCTTTCGGACAACATAACAGGAGTGGCTCACCAGCTTCAGATCGCAGCCTGACGCCACCAACCAGTCGACAACGCCGTTCGCCATCGCCACGGCGAAGCCTTACGTCACCACCGCCGTCGGGAAACTAGCCGACGCGGCCAATAGAGGTGAGGTCGCCGGACAGCCTGGATCTCTGCGAAACATTCCTCTTGTGATGGTGATAAACAAAGTGCATGTCGTCGTTGATAGTATATCGACAACTACGTTAGTGGATACTGGTGCTACCGTGTCCGTCATGAGTGCGACGTTCAAAGAGAGTTTGGGACGGGAAGTTATGTTCCCGTGGAATGATAGTGTGACCGTTCGTTTTGTCAGTGGAGAGTGCCTTATTCCTCTCGGTATTTGTATTGCAAGTGCTTTGTTCTGCGGGGAAGATTTTAAAACAGAATTTTTAGTATTACCGCGTTGCACTCATGATGTCATCCTGGGTGTTGACTTTCTTAAGCCTTGTGGCGCTTCTGTCAATTGTGGTGCGGGTGAAATAAGTCTGGATAGTGCACTTCTTGCCGCCCTTGCAGACACACCACCGAAAAAGAAAAAGTACTTCGTTGTTTCCGATGATTTGTTGCTCTCGCCTTGTTCACTCTCGCGTGTCTGTGTCAAAGTGTTTGTCATGTCTTTGATGATGTACTGGGCAAGATTCACGGAAGATTCACGGTTTTTACCGATTAACCTCCGGAGCTTCGCCCACTCACCATCATTCACTCCGTGGATATGCGTGGATTTTTTTACTGCTGCGGTGCGTCCCCAAGCCACCGGTCGATTTTCTGTTCGAGATGGCCTCCTTTACCCGAATAGCGCGCAGTGTCTGCGACCCGACGTACTGAGTACCATGCACGATGACGCGACCTCTGGCCATCTAAGTTTAATAAGGACACTGAACCGCACACGGGAGCGTTTTTACTGGCCCAAAATGCGAGACGCGATCAAGCAGTACGTCAGCGGTTGCGAGAAATGCCAACGCCATAAGGGCCCTACGACTACTCCGCCGGGTCTTCTCCAGTTTCTGCCACCACCCTGTCTGATATTTGCACAAGTAGGCATTGATCTCTTGGTGCCATCTCCACGATCTTCTAACGACAATCGCTGGATTATTGTATGTGTCGACCGCTTGACCTGTTACGCAGAAACGGCGGCCATACCATCTTCAACAGTTACATGCGTTGCCAGATTTTTGCCGCGGTTTCTTATTTTCAGGTACGGTTCGCCCTGTGCTATAATTGGTAATCGTGGTCGTCAGTTCGTTGCGGATGCCGTTGAAGAATTACTTCGTCTCTGCATCTCAAAGTTTCGGCATTCGACGCCTTACCACCCTCAAACCAACGGCCTTGTAGAGCGCACGAACAGGAGTCGTAACAACATGCTGGCCATGTATGTATCCTCCGACCGCAAAGACTAGGATGACTTGCTCCCATTCATCAAATATTCTTATAATGCCGCAAAGCACGAGACGACGGATTACAGTCCTTTTATCTGGTACACGCACGTCTACCTTTAAGGAGCATTGATACAATATTTACGCTTGAGTTCCACAGCGAGTACTTGGTTGCCAAGACGCTGTGCCCTGCAGAAGATGCACGTCGGATCGTTAGACTTCGTACCGTGGCGTCACAATACCGATCTAAGGAGCGCTACGACAGCCGACACCAATCTGTCTTGTACAGCAAAGGGGACTTTGTATGGGTGTGGACCCCACAGCGTAAATGTGGATTATGCCACAAGTTTTTGCCACAGTATACCGGACGTGGTGTCCCGTTTAACGTGAGCTGGTGGTCCTTCCAGCCGAACACACCTAACACACGTCGCGCGCCTCAAGCAGTTTCATCCTGCCGTTTCCCAGTGATTTGGACTTGCCCAGCGGGCTTCGTCTGTGAGCCGGGGAGTGCTACGGCATCAGCCGGACAATCAAGGTATGAGCCAGGCAAGGGTGGAAGACGACTAGGACGATAGCTTGTGTAGCTGTTGGGCGCTATCTTTCCTCGGCTGTACCAGCAACCTAGTGATCTCCTGTAAATAAACCTAGCTTGACCTTCAACCGTAACAACACATTTTCACGCAGCCTCCGCTGGAGCTTTTCGACTCATGAGCAACATGAGCATTTCGCCTTAAAGAAGCTACTGATGCGCCTCCCTGCTATCATGATTGACCATGAAGCTATTGAAGACGGATGGCAAATGGTACCGTACGAAAAGAGGCACGTAGACACATTATAATTTGTGCAATATTTTATTCCAGATTTTGATTAATATCGAGCAGACTAACGTATTCCGCAGTTATGGTTCTATGGTTATCTCTGAAAAGATTGGATAAGTGTGTGTGAAATTCTTTTTGGTTGCGTCTTTAAAATACGTGACAGCGAAGTCCGAATTCGAGAAGACCTTAAAAACAAAGCAGGCTTGTGAAGCAGAATGTGCTATGGCTTTGAATAGCTTGACTGAAAGCGTGGCCCCCATTACAGTTATACCAGAATCGACCCACTCTGCTGCATTCGCATGGCGGGCGCACCTGCTTTAGTGGGCCTACCCTGAAGATAGTGTACTTGGATGGTTAAACAGAAATTGAGAAACACTTAGCCAAAACTTTAAAGATAAAAAATGCGACGACTTCATATTACTTAGTCTAGGTATCCTTTAGGAGCCTTAGTACAACGCTACACGGTCACTCTTTTGGATTTCCAGTAGTGCTTTGCCTTATTCGACTTCTCAGGGCTCTAGGTCACATGCTCCAGCATAAGTATCCTTAGAGTTTTCCGGTGTTAACGAAGACAAGGAAAATTTTGACCAATCATACGGACAAAACATAAGCCGTCTAATATGAAGAGTAGATAGACTCGGAAAGAAAGAAAAAAACATTAGCAAACTTAGAAGAAAGGTAGTTATAGAAATATTCAATAATAACCGAATGCATACCACATGAAAAAAAATCCTCTCGCACTCTTAGAAGCTCTAGAAGATAAGTGTCATATCTGAGTATAAAAATCGGAATGGTAATGAATTTCAACGCGTTCTTAATTTATGTTCTGTATATTGCAATGACACCAAGTTTAACAAAAATCTCGAGTCAGTACTGCTACTAATGGACACCTCTCCTAATGTGTCCGTCGCATTTAGATTTTTCATTTTTTCAGCTATTTTGCACCTGTTACTGAACGGCCAAATGGGCCAACCATATTTCGAACTAAAATAAGTAACTAATAACCAAAGATATCTTAGTCGCATGTGACAACTGGTTACTGCAGTGCTCAGCCAAATGTACTTCGAAACATGATTTCGATAAGCGGCTGGTACTACCGCTAATTCAGCACATACTTATGAGGCCAAGGCACAATACCATAAAGGCGTTAGTATACAGAGAAGCCGTGGATGTCTTGTTTTGTAAATCTGAAAGCAGACACGAACAAGTGGAGATAAGCTAGCAGCAATGACAAAAAAAATGCCGTCAGGCAAAAAAGAAAATAAAGAAGAGGGATCCAAGCGTGCGCAATGGTAGAAGATGTTTTCTCTTTAATTTTGTAATTTATATTTCCAGACTTTTCCTTTTCGGCTACGCTTCGTAAGAGACAGACGCATCGAGACATCTGCAACGAACCGGTGAGTTTTGTTTAAGTTGTTCAACGAGAAGAGCTTATGCCTTCATTCCTCCCTGCAGAACTGCATGTAGAGCGAATTACGTTTGGACTTCGCGATAAGCCCTTTGAATGACTTTTTGATCATCTGCGATGACCAGCGGCAACTCCCTATTGTCCGGGGTATTTTTGACGTTTCGAAGATGTCCGACAGGTCAGCTTCGTAGCGCATGTGGTTGCACAGGATGCACTATGCGGCGTACGCGCAGTCGAATAAGTGACACTAACCATGTTGTCGCGGCGCTAGAAGCAGTTCGCAGTGTAGGACACGCACGGGCGCTTCTCATGGTCCTCTTAGCTTCCCCAAGGGGCACATGCTATTAGCCCCTGCGCACGCCGTTCGAGACTCGAGGCACGCTGGCGATGATCGTTCGGTCACTGCAGTTCCCTTCGCAATGGCTCATGTGTGCACGCTTTCGCACTAGTCCTCAGCTGTTCCGACAACGCGAGACCTACCCATGTCGAATTAACGGCGTCGACTAGAGAAAAGCAAATGGCTACGTGCGTCGGTCTTGAGCGTAAATTGTCAATGTAGTAACGTGCCCTCTAACTGGCTTAACAATTATTGTAGCAACCCTTCGCACAAACTGATATCAATTCACTGGTACACCTCCTGAGGCAAGCCATGCGATGAGACTGCCAGCAGGGTGTGGTGCTTCTTTTGCAGGAGCACTTCACATGAAGGAACCGAACTAATGCCCTGCCGGGAAGAGAAACATTGACATGCCAGTGTGTGAAATGAAGACCCATTGCGGGCTGCAGCCAGCAATATAGGAGCGAACTGCTTCGTCACACTTACTCGCGCCGTCCGTAAACCTTTATGTGTTTATGCATTTATATAGTCTCCATATTTGTGAATAAACAAATGCGGAATAAAGACAAGTGACCCTATTTTTAGGTCTGGTGGACCTATGCCGCCAATTTCCCACGTGCGTGGGTTCCCTCCCATGAGTAGAGTACCTTCGTTACGCCGAGCGCCAGCCCATAGGCCTGCTTGTGTCTATTTTAACGGTAGTTATGTCGGTGGCAGCGGCGCATGTCTCTCTGCTTCCCAAGGCAGCGGGGTATGTTCGACTATTACACCGAGGATGTGATGGGTTAGGGTAGGTCAACACATTCGAAAACGGATTTTTTTTTTGAATAAATAATGAATTTTTTAAAATTAACATTTTTATATTCTCTGTCTATTCAAGAATATTTAGCAAAACGAATTATTTTGATAGCTCAAGCGGTTCAAAAGTTCTGCCGATTTTTCCAACCCCTCCTGGATGCGTCAGAAACCGAAACTGAAGGTTTCTGATACCACCGGCGTCTGCTACCTTGTCATAAATATCTCTCAGAATGCATAATACATCATTTTAGTATGCCTTAGTTCATATTTAAGCTTTGGTAAGCCTTTTGAAGGAAGTCATTTTCTCACTTCATTAAAGAAATTCCACTACAGGGCTACGGGGCGATACAGCTATAGTGCCTAGAAATATACTGGCTATTTTTTTTTCTTGGCACTATAAACAGCACACACTGTTTACATTGCGCGCGTTCGCGTGGCGTTTGCGTCTGTGTTGTGTGTGCTTTTTGGTGCGCTTTTTAAACATCGTGCATTTAGCGCTATCCACTCAAGAAGAAAGTTTGTGTACTCTATGAAATATGTCAAAATACAGTGCTACAAGGAAGCGTCAACGGAAGTTCTTAGGGAATCAACATACCAAGTGTGCGCCCGCCGTAGAGCACGTGGATGCTAATGTTTCAGCGAGTGCCCGAAAATTAGGCTGTGTGGAGAAGGTTTTTGACACCTCATCGCAAGATCGGCCCCTCGAAAGTAACAAGATCATAGACATTGGAATCTTTTCTTCAGTTTTTTTCATCTTTGGCATGTCCGGAAAACACTTCGCTAAACCTCGACGAACGCACCCGCTGTGGTGTTTCCTTTACGTATGGTGTTTTGTGTGTTTTGTGTGGCTTTGAATGTGCGTTCCAGTCATCAAGAAAGAGTAGCCGCACAATAGACAACAATGTCCGCCTTGTCTATGCCATGCGACAACTTGGAAAAGAACATAAAGGTGTTGTCACATTCTGCAAAGTCATGCCGCCACCTCCTTGGCATTCTGCATACCAGAAATTATCGTCAAAGTTTTCTAAAGGTGTTAAAATGGTTAGCATGAAATCTATGGCCAACGCTGCCAGTTAAGTGCGTAATCTTGTCGTCAGTAACGAGTGCGGCGTGTCGGGGGACGGCACATGGCAAAAGCGCGCACATTCGTCACTCAATGGGTGTGTACGTGTCATTGATTTCTGTTGATACTGGTAAAGTCGTCGACGTAGAGGGACTTTCTAGCAAATGCAGAGCATGTGAGTCACGACGAAAGCTGAGTACCTCAAGCCAGAAATACCTCCAATGGAAAGCTGATCACATGAACTGTCACGCCAACCATGCTGGTACAGCTGGCGCCATGGAAGCAGTCGGCTTATACCGCATGTTTGAGAGGTCCCAAACAACTCGGGATCTCGAGTATGTGGATATTTATGGTGACGGCGATTCCAAAAGTTATGCTGCAGTGAAAGATATCTATGGTAAAGACAGCGTTCAGAAGCTTGAATGCATAGGTCATGTGCAGAAACGTGTCGGCTGCCGCCTAAGAATATTAATGAAGACAGAGCGCGGTCTTGGCGGTAAAGGAAGACTGACAGATGTCTTGATAGATCGGCAGCAAAATTACTACGGGATTGCCATTAGGGCCAATGTTGGAGATCTGACAGCAATGAAACAAGCCACACTTGCAAGCCTGTTTCATTGGAGCTCGACAGACAACTGCCCCAGACATGGCCTCTGCCCTGAGGGAATTGATAGCTGGTTTGGATTCAACCGAGCGAAAGCACTCGAGACGGACAGCTATAAACACAAGGGAGGACTTCCCAACGACATACTCAATAAGGTCAAAGCCGTGTACAGTGATCTTTGTTCCGATGAACTCTTAAAGAAGTGCTTGCATGGCAAAACTCAAAATGCAAACGAGTGTTTCAACGGGATGGTTCGCCAGGAAGTCCCCAAAAACGTATGGGCCTCGAGGACATACTGTCGCGCCACCTACGCTCTGACGTCACTCTTAGGATGACGGGTTTTGTCGTCTGCTACAACTCCACATTTCCTGCGTGTATGCCACAGCGGGTCTTTTTGTTTTGGGCACCGCGAGCACCTCCGCCCTGCCTGATGACCGTACTCCACAAAAGCATTTTAGTGAACCGATAATTGGGGCAAGTATACGACGATGCCGTGCCCTTGGTGACAATACCAGGTATGGAGTTGCTACTATCATGCGCCATAGCCAACGCCATGTGAGACTATGCAATTGCTAGACACGCTGGTGATTCATTATTAAACATTTTTGACGTCACGTTTCACATGTCCTGTGTTGAACGAATGCAAGCGATCGTGAAACAGCCGAATAAAATGTGCCACTGTATCAGGATATGGCAGAATACCACCGCGCAAGCGGCCCGCTTGCACTGTCGACAGCACATGCGAATGTTCGGCAGACTGTCGCATTATCAAGCATGCTTAGGAGTGCTGGCTTAGCAATCGCCGCCGTTTTCTTTACGGTAGATAGGTTTACCTTTTGCATCAGCTCGTCGTATAGCCAAATAAGCTAGCATATTTGGGGCTAATTAAGCTAAGACTGATTAGGACTAGCCTCATTAAAGTAATACTAGTGAAGCAAAGCCTACTAAAGCTAATACTACTCAAACTAGCGCACTTAAGCTAAGGTAATTATACCGGTCGTAATAAACTAAGCAAAGCCTAATTAACCTAATATTAATTAAGTCATATCTATATAAGTAATTCTAATTAACTCACGCCATGAATATTAAACAAAGCATAATTAAGTTATTACTAATTACACAAGCCTATTTCAAATAAAAGTAAGCCGAACCTAGTTAGGCTGACTGAGTCATGCCTAATTGAACCAAGACAGAAGGTAGTACTAATTAAGATATGTATTATCAAGTTGACCGGTGTAATTAGGTCAATGCTAATTAAGGCAAGATTAATTAAGTTGGGACTGATTGAGGCAAGCCTGACTGCGCTACGGCTAAATTGGTTGCGAAGTGAGACCTAGCAAGGCCATGCAAGAACCATGTCTAACTTCAAATCGACGAGCTGCGGTGTGTTAAGCCATGCGCGTCTGAACGCAAACCTGGCCTATTATTTTCATTTGTTAGCTTACAGCCAGCCTGCCATTCTCCTCCATCAAGAACTTTATTGACAAACAGTCCGAGAATTCGCGGCTGCTTTCTGAAGTAAGCTTCGTTTACGTGCCCAAGCATGTAAATTAGTTGGATGTAAAACAAAGCGATAATTAGCATGATGATGCTAATTTGGCAGCACTTCTAAAAGCTTCAGCTATCACCAGCCAGTATTTGCACGAGCTCGTTCTGTACATGCCGATTAGAGCACGCCAGATTCGCACAGGCAGAAATATTACTTAGTCTTAATGGAAAAAATGCCGGAGCCAGAATTAAATAAACAATGAAAATGGCGTGTTAATTTGTTTTAAAGCGAATGTATATGAAAAGATTACGTTCTTCATATAACCAAATAACTTTTCAGACGTAGGGATAAGAAAATCACGAATGAAAACAGGTACGGCATGAAATTTTAGGCTTTACACAATATTTTTTTTTATGCTACCACATGGCGAAAGATGGTCGAATACTGCTCTGCATACCGATAATGAACTTGACAATCTCAGAAGCTAACGTTACGTTCCATGCTGATCATTAAGATGACAAAAGATTTAGAATGCGTGATTTGATCCGCACGTCACGTTTTACAAGGGAGCTACGCAGCGCAACGAGCAAAGTAGGAAGGGGCATCCTACCTATGACGTCAAAACGATCGCAGCGCCGACCACAGCAGTGGTGGACCTCGTGGCCAATATTGTAGTGAAGAAGCCGGATCGCTAAAGCTGGTTAAGCCTAGACGCCATCGTGTCTGCATGTCGGTGCCGACCTTGTCATCCACAACTGCGGTTGGGTTGAACTTCCTTATCACAATATGTAAGCCTGCCCATTGTTTTCTTTGGATTGTATGACGCTGTAGCGCAGTGCAATGACGGAAATAGGGGCATACTGGACATTTTGAAGGAGACATTCATCGAACCCAGCCACTACACGACGATGGCGTGCCTGACCAGTGACTGCTGCCGTGTGAGGAAGGCCGCGCGCAACTCAAGTGAAGACGCAAAGCAGGCAAGAAAAAAAAATCCGTGCATCAGCTCGCTCAAAAGGAGACCGTGCCGCTTCCAAGGAGGGCCCAAGCTATGAGCCTGGTGGATTTTAGGCATTTCTGATGTTTTTTTTATTACATAGACCATACATTTGAAATCTTTAAACCCTTTTTTTTTTCTCGAAGCATGTTCTTCTGCTTTGTGCAGTTGCGCGAACAGTGATAACTCTCCGTGTAATAAATATTCTCGCGTGAAATTTTGTGACCTGTTTTGTTATACATAGAGCTGTGCATTCAAGTAGAATTAATGAAAACGAGCAGTAAGTTTTTATACTATGGCCAATTGCGTGAAAGAAACCTGCTGGATATCATCTTTATCAGTTTTTTTTATGATAACGCAACTCAGCTTTGAGATACGGTGATGATGGTGCTTAGATGCTCAGGCTGTTATCCTCACTTCATACCTGCCAGGTCGCATTTGAATCGCATCGACCATTTTTTACTTACGACTGTTTGCGCAACATGCATATTTCAGCATTTTGACTTTTATAAAAAAATAATTTTAATTTTCTGCAATTTTCTGATTTTAAACTGTAGCGAAGAAGAGTGGCGCGCCTTATGGACGCAGTATCATCACCGTCTCACCGACGAAGAAGTGCTCGCGCTCTCGGTGTCTGACGCTCGCCTGAGTCGGTCGCTTTGCTGCTTCGGCAATAAACCGCCTTACATATTTGGTGGAGCTGTGCTGGGTCTTTCCCCTCAACCCTGGAACTACGCACTCGGAAGGCGGTTTATTTATGTAAGGCGGTTTATTGCCGAAGCAGCAAAGCGACCGACTCAGGCGAGCGTCAGACACCGAGAGCGCGAGCACTTCTTCGTCGGTGAGACGGTGATGATACTGCGTCCATAAGGCGCGCCACTCTTCTTCGCTACAAAACATTCAAAATAACTAAGATTTACACACCAAAAGTGCAGTTGTAAGTTTCGGACCTTAACTGTAGAAATTTTTCTCGAAGGTGGTGACCTACCTTAAGGTGCACCCAGGTGACCTGTCGCGTCCTTATACTTCCACCATTCAAGATAAGCACACTAAGCAACCGAGAGTGACGTGTGTACTCCTCTGCACATTTGATGAAGTCGGTAGGCGTATGGCAGGCACTGGGATTTACCTCCGGCACATCCTGCATTGGAAGCGGGAGCTCAACCGTTGCGGCTGGCTAAATACGCTGTTCACAGTTAATTTCCCTGGCACCAACAGCAGAGACGTTACAGAAGTGAAAGAACTCCCTGCGGTACTGCTGCAGTCTATAGAAGGCTTTCAATCTTTCAAGGGCCCCTGACTGTCGCTATTTCTTTTTTGGACACAAAATAGACACTCTCATGATGTACAGAACTACACGCTGACCTTGTTTTGCGGACGACGCATGACTGACCAGCTAGATGCGAAAGCAAAAATCTATTAGTTTAGCGGTTACCTGGAGGTCGTAGGTCATCAAAAACCTGCAACTTCTGCCTCTAACTTCTGGGAAGGTGTAATCCAACAACTAGCTTTACCCAACAAATTAATCAAGAGTACAGTTACTCAACATCAACTGTTTTTCACACGTTTTACTTCTTGCAGGATCCCCGCGACAATTGTACCTGTGTTGTAAACGGGAAAAGTGCTCTTTATAAAGATAAAACGCCTTGCTACGTAAGTAGAATACAGTCACTTTCGCAAATGATTTAAGATTCTTTTCTAAAAGCGCTCTTCCACATATATTGCCGTGCTTGACCCAAGGTTTTCTTAATGTGATGTCACGATGAAATAGGATGTGAACTCTATGAGTAAACGACACTGCTTAGTACGTTAGTTATATATCTCGTTGCCACAGTAAATTCTGGACGACACCGCGGTAAAGTTGTAACAATGCTGCATAAATGCAAGCTAGCTCTCGCTTTTCCCATTTTGAAGAAAGCTTTCAGGTATATTTTGAGTTATCTACAGTCTCTAGGACTGCTAGGTAGGAAGACAAAAATACAGCAGACCTTAGGTCTTTAATGCGCACATAACCCATGTACAGGGGCAGAAAAATTTTTCCACGTGCTAGTATTGTCTTATTGTTCTTTTCATATTTTTCCTTGAAGATCAGTGTATTCTGTATAAGGGTGTTACCAATTGAACTTAAAGATCGATTTCTCTTAGAACCGCAGTGCATACATATCGAATAATGCAGGTGAAGGGAATTGTGCGTAGAATGTTGACGCGCAAATTAATGTACTCAATTGTTCTTCGGAAAGCGGCAATATTTAGCAGTGACGCCATCTACGGTTCCGACACCAAATCTGGTTCTGGATTTCACCGGAACAACAGGTAGGGCGGTTGCAAAGTTGCCTTTGGCGGCCACTTAGCAACAGGTTGGCTGCTTGAGGACCCTGTCTGGCAATGAAATTTTCAGCGTGGCTCCTTGGCTCTTTTACAGAGTAAGCTGTTATGAAAACACAAGGGCCGTTTTTGGCGCCGTAGTTGTCCGCCGCCTCCGCCGTCGCCGCTGGTATCCGTAAACCGCTTTCGCGCAAATTTAGAAAAAATAACCAGGACCGAGGAGGATTCAAACTTACGTCCTCTGCGTCGATTCGAACCCACACCCTCTGCGTGGTAGTCGAGCATTCTACCGCGCAGCGACGCCTGTGTTTTTTTTCTTTATTGCATAGAAATGACAACTGAAGTTAAAAATCAGGAAGAGAAGTCTCCGCTCTCAAAAATCAGGCAAACACACACGTGCGTCTAACAAGTGCATCCATCCAGCGGCGATTCTTCAGCCGCATGCACACTTCTTACGTAGGCTACAGTCTCACGGTAGAATTGTCTTGTGGAACGTGGGTTTTCCGCATGGCGATCACACAGTCTCGATCTCCATAGTGTCTGCACGTGGTTGTGACACACGCAGCGATTGAGACGAAGCACGCAGGACTCAAGGTGATGTCAGGCGAACTGTTTATTGGGCGAACTTGTGCCCAGAAAAACAAAGCCAATCACAATTCACAGCAACAGCGGCGTGAACAGTCGTCGGTCGACGGAAAGACTGACAAGCAGCGTAATGCGTCGGCTTTTATACCCGCGTCATAACTCGTTCTCGCATTATCTCTGGAGTTCCAGAAGTCACTTAAATGTGCGCGTCAAGCATGCAAAGTTACAAGAATGGTCGACGCGGTTCCAGAAGTGGCATGCAAGATAAACGCTGCCTGCGTTGCGCTTAACAGAAAGTGATAACAGCGCTCCCCGCAAACAATCAAAATGAGCGCGCGTGTCACTGGGAAGAGATAACGGCTTTCCACTTAAACAAAACAACCGCACGTGTCAATAGGCTGTATAAACCAAGCACTATGAACATGTCATAGGAAGGACCGGCAATCGTTTTAAACGGTAGAAATCCAATTGAGTACGGAGTGATGTACATGTCCTGTTTAAGAGTTCGCTGGAGAACGTCCCTAAAAATACAGCATCCGTACAGTCAATAAAACAGTGATCAATTGTTTCTGCGCTTGGACAGAGTCGACAGTTCAAGGACCACGGCACGAAGCATCCCTTCGTGTTCAACCAGGTTTTAACAGTGTTTCCGAATGCAGTTTAAAGAAAAATGTTTTGACACCGGGAGGTAAACATATTTTCGAAGCCCTTCTAGGTACATTTTGATAAGGCCGACTTAAATAATGTGTCCGATACAAAGGATCTGGGAAAATCGGGTCCACCAGTGCAACAGAAATCGCTTTTCGGCTCGCGGTGAAAATATATTCTAGGCTAAATCTAACTTTCAGGAAAAGTAATCAGTCTATAACTTTCTTGAGGAAGCCCCAAGGATCCTGTGAAGTACCT